>SCHK01127701.1:192-10782 GCA_004124795.1 Poropuntius huangchuchieni | reverse complement strand
GCGACTTAAGACTGATTTTGTGGTCCAGGGTCACAAATAGGCTTTGAAGCATGAATTAAATGATTTGGGTGAGTTACAACCTTTTGCAGACATGCAATAGGGTTCTGATGTTTCAGCTAACAGTTTTGACAATTGCACTTACAGTTTAGAGATTGTTAAGACTGCTTCAAAAAATGTGCCAAAGCAATTGAGGAAAAACTGTAACAGCTACGATGTGAAACACCTGTTCACCTCACCACTGTGCAATATCCACTTTTTTTTGCACAGCAATGTTCCATTATCTTGTGGCAAAAGGATATAAATTAATAAATTTGCTGATTAAAATAATGTTTTAAATAATAATTTTGTGTATTAACCATTGTCTATATTAAAGCCATTTTTAACTATAACTGTTTTTATAAGTAATGTCAATTGTTGCCATTCAGCCATATTCACTGCATACATCATGTAGTTTAAATATTTACATCATTATGTTATGTTGCATTCCTCAGTTCGATTAAAGACTGCTGCTCTGTTACTTGTGTGAAAAGAGGCTCACTAAACTTTTGTCTGTTTGACCTTTCTTGACACCCCTCTCTCTCTCTGCTCTTTGAGAGACAGCTGTTCCTGTCTTGGAGTGTTTGGACACTGCTAATGAGGGGATGCTTTGTGGTGTCCCTCTGTCCAGAATGGTCTCTTTAGTTGTCTCTCTGTCTAGCGGTAGGTCTAGACCTTTCTTTGACCAGCTTCTCATCAGAAGCAGAATCCCCATTAAGGACAGACCGTTGTCAGTTGAATGAGAATAGAGCGTAGTATGTGTGTGTGTTTGAGTGTGTGCATCAGGGAAACAGCAAAGTCTTTTCCACTGTGCTCTTACTCAGGATATAAAGCACATCATTGTAATTGCAAAGGATTCCAGCTTTGAGCGTCTGTGGCCACTCTAAGCCCATCTCTGCAGATGCATGTCCTGTGCAGATTATGTCAGCTTGCTGTCCACGGGACTCTCGCTCTATTCAGTGAGAACCGGAGGAGCTGTCAATGCCACAGAACTATTGTGACCTGCCCTACTCAAGGAGGAGGGAAACTCGGCAAACACTATAGCAATTACAATGTATAAATGTACATTGTTAAAGTTTACTCAAGTGGTTATGGAGAGAGGGAATTTTTTTTAATGTAAAAAATGCAAACTGGATTCAAAAAATGTCAGGTAAAGAAGCATTCGTGTAGGGCATGCTGAAATATTTCCCATTTCTTGTAGCTAATTCACATCCTGTTTATTTACAGTTTTAAAACATATATTTTTAACTATTACTGTATTTTATTATTTTATTCTATATGAACATGTAGTGTGTATGATTAAATTAACTGGTAAGAGAAAGAATTCAAACTATACTGAATCTTATTAGACTAAATATTTGAATTCCTGAAAGATGTCAGTTTATTTTCATTACTTTTTGAGCTTTTTTGATATTATTGACTTTTAAAGCCTTTGAAAAATTGATTTAAAAGTTTCACTAGTCATTTTATATGATCTCTTAGTAATATTATAAAGCTCTGCTCAACCTAGATTTTTTTCACTTTTAAAATGAGTAGATTGTACAGGTCAATGCAAGTACGAGCTGTTGTCTTAACCTATTCAACTGTTTTGACTATCAGCCAAACACAGACATTTAAGCAGGCCACATTCAATTCTGGACAAACTGCCCAGTGCATGCACCGAAATTGAAGAGATCGTTTTAAATTAATTTGCCTGTCCTCATGCATTAGACAGTCTACATAATGAGTCATTAGTCCAAATTGTTTTGCCATAGCGTTTGTCACTGAAGATCAAAGCAATATTGCACGAGTGGTGTACAAACGTCTGAGACAAACTCACAGCAACGCTTTGACAGGCCTCGTAACATGCAGCATGTCATTATAAGAGAGATGCTGATAGACTAGTGATGAAATTAAAGGCAGAAAAAGAGGAGAGTGGCTTGTTGGTAGCTAGAAAAGTGTGGTTAGAAAAGAAAAGATCATACCTTATCATTGATTTTACTAATGATGAGTGCCCCCAGTGCAACAATAGTAATTTTGCCATAAAACTGTCAGCAGTTCATCAATCTCTAGAGGCCTTTCCTCCCTCAGAGGAAGATTTATTAAATGCTTACAGTCATGAGCCTGGACTTGCCTGGTCTGTCTGTATAGCATACAACAGAGCTAGCCTTTGAGATGCTCGCACTGTTACGCAGTGAACGTCGCTTTTTCTCTTTAGGTATTATTCTTCATCTCTCTGTTTGTCTTTACATGTTACAGAAGCCCATTTGGTTCTCCACGAAGAGCAAATTCTTCACAAGAGGATATCCTCTAGTTCAGCGGTTTACAATTCCAACCCTTCTGATTGTTTTTGTCTTTTTATCTCTTTCGAGCTTGTGTGTTTTGTCTGTGTTCTTGAGGCAGTCGTGTGCAGCCAAGACATGCACTTTAAATGCCTGAGGACTGAGGCTTGTCTGCCAACAATAGGAATTTCCCTGGTTTACACAGGATAGATTAAGCTCATCCCTTTTTTTCCTTTCCCAAGAGCACATTATGGTTCTACTTAAACTGTTTTGTGCGTGTAATTCTACGCTTCGCAGGTATGAATACCAGAGTTCATGGTATTGGATACTTAGTCGGATATGTTCAAGTTCTCATTTTGTTTGAGGATAAAGTGCAGCCTCTACTGTCTGAACATTAAAACATGAACCTCAAATTAACACGAGCAGAATGATGTTCAGTTGACAGGTTTGGAGTTGCCGTGACCTTTCCATTTTTGTGTTTTTTTTTCTTCGTTAATACAAACAGACCCAAACAAACAAATAAATATGGTTGAAAACTTGGCATCCGGGCTCAACAGATGCAAAACAGTAATATAATGTTATGCTTCTGAACAACACCATGTTGTGAGATTGCCAGCCGTATTCATGACTCATCAGTAAACCTGTATGTTATTGTGACCTCGGATTACGCTGCCGTGACTTTCAAAATCTCTGTTACATATTAGACACAAATGCATTTCCACACTAATGCCATTTGTCATGTGGCTTATGTTTTGAACACCTGCGTATCTGTATACAAAGTGATTGGCAGAAACACAAAGATGAGTTAATTAAATTAAAGATTTAATTAACAGCTTGGAGATGAACCTGTAAGCTGCAGGCGGTGTGAGCGATAGATAGTTTAGAGATAAACGGACGCATCATGTTTAGATGTTAATCGAGGGGAAGCTGAGGGTTCCACCCACATGACACCTCAATCATCCTAACCCTTTATTACACAGAGTAAACATCATAAAAAGCCACTTTAAAGATGATGAGAGAAATCCGAATTTTGCTTAATATTTATAATGATGCGATTAAATTATTGTTTTTGCTGTCAGAGCTTGCTCCTGCTGCTCTTCCATTGCTCCTTTGAAGTCAGTTTTAAGTTGTGTTTCATGTGGTCATGGAGTCTGCTCGTATTGCTTTCCAAACGGCACACAGTCTTACTTAAATACACACCGAGCACTGTAATTTTTTACAAGTGAAGGTGCAATTTGCTGTAAATGCAGTATCAGTGTTTCAAAACCCATAGAGGGCCATTTCATTTAAACTCTTAATATTTAGGCGAGGGGGAAAATGAATGAAAAGTTAAAATGCACCTAAACAAGAACTGCATCCTATAATTAAAAGTCGTAATCATATAGTGTTTGAAAGTGAATTGCTACACCTGTTGAAGCTGCTTCACATGCATAATCATTTTCAGACTTACAGACACTCGTTTCTAGATCAATGCTAGATCAAATCTAGTCTTTCTAAATAGCCTTTCTAGATAGTATTTTTTTTTAGCTAATTGCTTATTAACATGCCTATTTTCTAACATACTGGCTCTTTATTTGTAGCAGATACTCTGCATGACCATTTTCTACATCTCTAATCCTACCCAATAACTAAACTTAAGAACTATACTTTTACTAACTATTAATAAGCAGCAAATTAGGATTTTTTAGGCAAAAGTCAGAGTTAATAGTTTGCTAATAGTGAGAATTGAACCTTAAAATAAAGTGTGATTGAATGTATGTATATGTGTTAAGTGAAAGAATCACTTTTTTCACTGTCCTTAAATGCACAGTTCACTCAAAAATGAAAATTCTCCAATCTTTTATTCACCCTCATGTCTTACTTTCACCGTTGGGACACAAAAGAAGATATTTTGAAGAATGCTGTGGTCCAAACAACATTGGTCCTTCATCGAATGGGCTAAAATTAAGCCGTTTTTGCAAAATATTTATTTTTTTGTATTTCACAGAATTCAAAGAAATTCTTGCAGGTTTGGAATGACATGACGATAATTAAGTCATGACAGAATTATCATGTTTGGGTGAACTATCTCAGGCTAACATCCTGTGCATTCTTATAATGTCAGATGCTTATTTAAATTCACTGATTAGGTCACAAGTTGCAAAATGTCAAGATTAGCATATTTCCCTGCTTTGAGAATAACATTCTAGAAGAAGATGTATGGTGACTATGCTCTCTTTTTTAGAATCATGCAGCTTTAATTTATAAAAACACTCCTCAACCACATCCTGTCTTAATGCATCTTATCTTATCTTGATGTCCACTGTGACACTCTGAGTCATAATTCAATTCTAAAAAGTCTCAGAAAAACACTGGTACCATTTCATCAAATGATATGTGGTGTTTAAACTGTGTTTAACACAGTTTGGCCATAAAGCTGCTTCAGAGCTGCTCCATGATGTGGATATATGGCTATCAGGATGACACGGATGATACATAAATCACATTTCAAAGCTGGTTCTTTTCCATCAGTTCACAGGAGGCGAACAATGTGCGTCTTTCAGTATGAGGACACAGCTGGTCTGGTGCTGCATATTAAGTATTATAAACAAGCGTTGCACCTATTTTATTTGGGAGATTATCATCTTCTAGGCTTATTAGGAGGACATTTCCCATAATATTCTGAAGATGGGTTTACGCATGAATCCCCATGACTTTGCATTTTGTTATAAGACTAGTTCTTGTATTGTGATACTATGCCATTGAGTAACTTTTTGTCTCATATTACCCACATTGCTACAAAGATTGTCAGAGACTTTGTTGAACATCACCAGACAAGAATTCCCTTCCACCACAAACTGAAAAACATAAAGGTGTGATCATGAAGGTCGCACAATTTAGCTGGAAGTTTTGGATTATGTTACTTGTTTTCCTGCTAATAAATAATGATTCATGTGATGTTTTATTCAGTGTCTTACGAAACTGGTGACTGGATAAAATATTGTTTATTGGACTAAAAGTACTCAAACATGCACACATAAAATGTAAATATGTGCTGTTGACAATACCGAGTTCCTGGTGTCTTAATTATTGTATTGTATCTTTACAATTTGACATTTTTGCCAATGACAAATAGAGATGCCATGTCTTTATGAAGTTGTCTGTCACTCAAGAGAGAGGGGAAAAAAATCATTTGTCCTCACCATTTACTGAGGACAATCCCCTTCACCTAAGTTGTTTTTCTTTTGCAGGTTGAGAATATTTTTACAAGCTTCTCCAGCCTACAAGAAACAAGACCCAACATAGAGAGGTGGTGAGGCATGCTTCAGATAACTGAGTAAAAATGTAATGTGGTTACAGAACTATGTGTGGAAATCATGTCAAGATACTCAGGCAGATGATGTGTTTTGTACTCACTGGATTGATTATAAACACAACTCCAACGGCGAATAATTATCTGTGACAATATTTATGTAGTCCCTGATTGTAATCTCTAAATTCTCAGTGATGTCAGATTGGTGCACAACATTTTTCCTCAGTAAGTTAAGTAATATCTAAAACGTATCCTTCAAGTTATTCTTCTGCTATAATAACAAAAGTGCATTCCAAAATATATTAATAATATGTAAAATAATCAATAATACGTTGAAATTTTGTAGAGAAAAATGGCTGCTGTTCAAAAATGTTGAGTCAAAACAACTGGCAAAAGACTTTATTTTTGCATAATTTACATGGAATATCTCAGTATTTTGATTTAACATATTTTCCNAAAAATGGCTGCTGTTCAAAAATGTTGAGTCAAAACAACTGACAAAAGTTGCAAAATTTACATGGAATGTCTCCAACAAACTAAAATGACATTGAAATGTATTATTATCTCAAGGAGATAACAGCATGTATTGTGACATATATTTGTTGTAGCTTTACATTAGCCGAACATTTAAAAAAAAAATTACTCAGCATCTTTCCTCTGTCTTGTTCCATGATGGTGACTGTCTCTAAATTTGCACAGCTAAGCTGCACAGACCCATGTTACCTCAGAGTCCCCTTAACCCTCCCTCTCCATCCAGTTCTTCATCCTTCCTATTTTTAGAGAATATATCTTTTCCTGATGAAATACAGTAAAATGCACTCAGGGCCACATGTCTGCCTCCCTCTGCTGCGCTCATACACAGTGCATATTTTTAAAGTTCTTAACTGCTGACTGGCTCGCTGACCTTCCTTCATTTTATATAATGCATGAAATATTAATTCCAAAAATAAATATAGGCTTTTCTACCAAGTTCTACCAAGTTCTGAGCAAATTACCTTTTTAGATTTTCAAGATTAATTTTAAAGCAGAGATTTTTTTCCTTCTTCATTTTACTTTTAATATACCTATTGTTGCACCATAGTTATAATAGATGAAGATTTGATGTGGAGAGACTTTCTGGAAAGGTGATTGTGCACAACCTTGATTTTCTTTTTATGTTCACCAAGGCTGCATTTATTAACACTGATACTGTAAAATAGTCTTACAATNTGATTTTCTTTTTATGTTCACCAAGGCTGCATTTATTAACATTGATACTGTAAAATAGTCTTACAAGAACTGTTTTCTATTTTAATATATTTAAATGATCACATGATCGTTCAGAAATCATTGTAATTTGCTGATTTAGTGCTCAAAAAACATTTCTTATTATCAGTGTTGAAAGTTGAATGTTTTGTTGCTTTAAATTTTTGTGGAAATGGTAACACATTCAGTTTCAGGCATTTTTAAATGGAAATCTTCTAAGAGGTTATAAATGTTTTTACTCTTTTGATTAATCACTTTGAGTCGATTTAAATCATACTGAATAAAAATATAATTTTTCCTTAAAAAAAATCATACTAACCCCAAATTATATACTGTATATCTCAATGTTGTGCACAGTCATTAACATAATATGTAGCTTTTCCCAGTGTAACTATAGGAGGACATCTTTTAATGTAAAGAACCTCTGCTGCTCACCACCATTGTCCTATGTATTTTTGAACACTCTTCCATTCACTTATGTGCTCGTCTGTTTACTTTCCCTTCACCACAAACCTTCCTTTCTTTTTCAAAAAATCTCAATTAATTTTCCAGAATTTCCCATAGAACGTTAGCATATTTGTCATTTATCAATATGCTGTGCAGTGTGTAATGGTGAGGTGTGGATGGAAGAGATCTCAGGTTTAGGTCTATAATTTCTTATGACAAATCATATGTCTGCATCACTGACACAAGCATACTGTATCTTCAAGACATAATATCATACTTTAGTACCAGGTATCAGTATAAAAAAAGTAAAAGGGAAACGTTTTCTTGACTTTATTGGGTCCAATAAAAAAATGAAAAGGCTTTGCACTGATTTTAGTACTGTAGTCCTGTATACATACACACATACACATAAGCACAATGAATTGGCTGGACTATTCTGTGAAATTCTCAGCATTAGTTTGCTCAGTACAATTTGTCATGCATCACCTGTTATGACATTTCTCACACACATTACTTAACTTGATGCTGAACCTCTTTTTAACTGTTTCAGAGAGGAGGAAATAGACTTTTTTTTGCCTTACATGATGCACGGTGATAAGGAATAGGACGCCTCCCCCTCGAGGTCGCTGAAGTAACACCACAGCAAAACCATCTCACTTGATGTGGCAGGATGTGCAGGTAACAACAGCAAATAAGTGTTTCAATAGCAATTATTAGCTGGAAGTGAGGTATGTGTGCGTGTGTGCGTCTGGGGCAGTTCTTGGGCTTTAGAGAGTGGGTGTGCTCCGAGAAGAGCAGCCACTCAAAGCTTTTCATTAGTTTTGCCTTGTTTCTCCTTTTTCCCTCTCGAGTGTGTAATGTGTGTTGGGACACAATGGGAGGATCTGCAGAATTGTAGTGAGAGGCTGTAGACTGTGTTTGCTGGCGCTGTGAAGAGCCTCTTCACCAGGCTTTGGCCACAAAGGCCTTTGGGATGCGCCCATGGCTTACTTTGTTCACTGGAAGCATTTCACACGCACCCAGGGCAACAGACAGGCAGGGCTGAGGCCTCAACACTCGGCAGAGTTATTGAAAAGTTTTTGTGCTTTTTTTTTTTTTTTGTCCACCTATCCCCCCTCCCTACCACACCTCCTTTTTACCACAAATCCTTTCTCATCCTTGTCGTTCAAATACCACTGTTGGGCAAACAGAACACTCTTCTTTTTCTCTCTTTCTTGATCTCACCTTCCATAATATCCGACTGTAATTGTTATGAGTTCTACATCAGTAAAACATTTGTCACCTCACTTTAGTCCTTTTGACAGTGGACATTATTTCTGTTTATTAGAAAATGTGAAGTAAAAGAGCGAGTTAAATTCTCACCTTTATTTTTATTGCATATGTTTGGACTGGCTTGTCTTTCAGTAAGTATTTGGCTGGATTTATTTTACCATTGTTCAGCAATAAAGGTTATGACTTTAGGCCTTACACCTTGGCCTTATTTCCCTTATATTTACGAATCACACATTTGCTGTAGGTTAACTTGCATTGCTTATGAATATCTTTAATATGTATGTCATATTTGAAATATGTGTGCACACATAGGAGAGAAATAACATTTTGTTTCCCTAACAATCTTTTATCCCAGCGAACAAAATTATGCAGTTTTTCTGACATGCCTAGAAACCTCCATCTCCACAGCAGCTTAAGTGTCACATGAAAAAATTATGTGTCAGGGTTGGGGCCTGATAAAATATTGATGGTGGTCAGTGGCCCAGAGCTACTGTATAGTGTAAATTTCTGCTCTGGATGAAAGGAAGTGGTGATTGGCCTCATCCAGAATCAGTGCACGTTTATGTGAGCATTTACTTTATGCTATAACATCTGTCAAATGTTCAGGATCATGTTCATTGCTTAAAGGACTCCAGTACTAAGACTGTGAACCATTGATGCACAGAATTGTCCTGCACTGTTATATTTGAGGGGCTTTTCAAAAAATCCTGATAAAAACAATTACATTTATCAAACAATATAGTTTATATATCATATATTATTAGAAATGTATCCGGCAGATGTTGGGAACAGCTCAGACATATTTTAGCACTGCAGTGAACTTGTAAAGAACCAGTACTCTATTTGTGCTCTAAAAGACATTTAGTGTTAGGCCATGATAAATCATGAGATGTAATTTTCTTCTTTGTAGCTTGGTGTGAATGTGTGAAAACTTAGTTCTGTCAGACTCAGCGAGCATGTTTGACTAGGACGAAGTTGCATCTCTGTCTATTTTCATGGGTCATAAAGATGAAATGAATAAAACATGGCTTCGTCTTTGAAGCACTTTGCTAAGATGTTGTATCACTGAAAACACCAGCACTCTGTCAGATCAGATTGAGAACAGTGCAGTGACACACCTCTGCCGAGGAGATGATAAAATGTACAAAACGTATAAGGAGAGCAAGGGCATTTGTGCATGTCTCTGTGTATAGAGAATTTGTTCCACCATATAGTGCTGACACACACACACACACATGCACACACACTTCCTCTTTATTATGTTTTTCATATTAATCTGTAAGTGTTCATTTTCCCAGTACCACAGATTCTGACATTCTGCCCAGTTTGATTTATGATAATTGGATATATGGCAATAGAGACTATACAGACTGCAGGACTAAATGTCCTTTTGTTGTCTACTCAGCCACTTCACCTCCTGAAAATATTACAAGCATTTGGAATAATGTCCTATTGGGATGCTTTTCAGATGTTAATCCATCATAAGAACATGGTAAAGTGTCTTTTGAGGTCTTTAGATCTGCCTTGTCAATTATTGCTTGTGTCTCTGAGACCAAAGGAGAGTTAATTATTATTTGCCAGTGCAGTCTGAGGAGTCCAATCCTTTTATGACTGGTTTCTCGAGCTGGAGACAAGGGAGTACTCCCAATCAGTGATGCCCATCTAACCATTAGAAGAGATTCCCATTCCTACTGTCATCTTTAAATTGCAGTGCACATGCATCCTTACACTGTAGTTGAGAGGAAGAGGGATAGTTATGGTAATGCAAAGGAGTATGTGTGATTCTAGTCTTTTATTATTTTTACAGCAAACAGAGACACAAGCTGAATACTAGTATTTTACCATTAACTTCACATCGATGTGAAAGCGTTTTTCCTGCCTTGTGTCTGCTTTAATTTTAAATATTACTTGGAAGTTATTGGTGATAAACAGTGGATGAGTGAGAGAGAAAAAAAAAATCTATATATGTATGTATATATATACAGTGCCCTCCATATGTATTGAAACAGTAAAGACAAAATTGCTCTGTTTGCTGTA
>SCHK01127478.1:3995-14573 GCA_004124795.1 Poropuntius huangchuchieni | reverse complement strand
TCCTGGATTATTACGCCGGAGTGAGAGTATAGTTCCTAATCCTATCGGCCCAGAAAATCTTAATTTTTCATTTTTCACCGGTCTTAGTACACGATGTAACTACTGAAGAGGCAAGTTTTAAATAGGAAAAATATTGAAACTCTTTGGTCATTTTTGAACGTGATGCTACTGGTCTAATTGGATTCAATGATCTATGCTAAGCTATGCTAAAAGGGCTATCCCCAGACCCGGAGATCGGCTGAATGGATTCAAAAACGGTAAAACTCAACTTATTAACTCTGGGGGAGTTGGAGAATGAGCCTATTTCCAAAAAAAGTGGAGTGTTCCTTTAACAACTACCTTACTTGCTATTAATTAGCAGCAAATTAGGAATTTAGTCGTAGTTAATAGTTAGTTAACAGTGAGAATTGGTCCCCTAATTAAGAGTGCGCTTAAGAGTCTTCTTTCAAAGACTTATCAAATCCTACTGACCTCAAACTTTTAACAGTATAGTGTAACTTTTTTTTTTTCTTTAGACTTCTACTAATTTTTTGATGGTTCTAGGTGCTTCCAGGTGCACCTGTCGTACTCTTCCTCCAGGCAGGGAACGTTGCCCCCTTGTAGTGCCTGAACCTCGGCTGAGTCGGGTGGCAGCCTCCCATTTGTTAAATGCTACATGAGGTGACTGGAGCTTCTCTGCCCGTCGCTGAGAGGACAGATGGAGAGGCCACGGAACGTTCTGGAGAGCCGATGGTAATTACGAGCCAGTAGCAGAGCCGGTGGCTTCCGCAGGGAACAGGCCTGAGCGGAAGCGCTCGAGTGGCGTGGGGGGTTGTTTGCCCTTTGGCTGCTCAGCATGCTGTTGCTCTGCGCGGTGAGCTCGTGTTGGGACCGCCGTCGCTGCACATTTCTCCGCTCTTCACGTCACTGAAGTGTGTGTGAGAACACGGTGACATTTGTGAGCTTTTGTCATTCACAAGGAGAGTTTAACTCTTCAGATATGTTTCCAGTTCTAGTCATTACAATAGATAACTGATGGAAGTTGCAGATGTCTACAAAAGAATTTTATGGAATAGTCCACCCCAAAAATGAAAACTGTCATCATTACTCAAGTCATTTCAAACCTGTTTTTTTTTTTTCTTTCTTCTTCTTACAGCACAAATGAAGAATTTCGAAGAATCTTCAGGCAGCTTTTTTCTATACAACGATGATCAAAACTGATATTTACAGTGAGTTTTCTTTATACATCATGTCTCATATTTCATATTTGTCTCCTTGGTAACCAAGTACACTAACTTCTAAAAACTTACTTAATGACATAATTTTTGTTTGTGTACACAAAATGTATATAAATCATGAATTTGTTGATTATTTTTATTTCACTCTTTGTTTAGATCATTATAGTATTAGTTAATTAGTTAACAGTTTTTTTTTTTTAGTTTAAGATAAGGCTAAAACAATAATTAAATTCAATGCAATTCAATTACACTTCACTGTTGAAAATTCCTTTCAAAAATGGTCTTACATCCCATAGTGATTTGATTACCGTCTTACAATAATTCACAAACATACAATATACATATACGCAACCAACTACATTCCCCTTTCCTCACTCCTCAGGACTCAGGTCTACTGTCCTTCGATCCCCACTTCTGATTTATTAAAATCATATGTAATTGTTTAATACTATTTATATTCATTGGATTTTATCATTCATAACTGTAACCTTGTTCTTCACAACTTCAACCTTATTTGTACTTCACAACTTCATATTTTAACGTTCTCACAATTACTAATATTTCTCACAATTGTGACTTTATATCTCACAACTTTAAATTTCTTCGGTGTTTTTTAAAAAAAAAATTCATTCCATTTTTTAAATAATATAAAAGACATTTGAAATGTAGCATCAATAAATGAAGGCATACTAAATGTTTCTGTGCCTTGTAAATTTTTTATCATGAGTTCATCATTACTGCCCATGTGTACATTTTTATTCGTCAGTTATTGTTTTACCCTTGTCCTTGACTTTCACTTTTAACTATAACAAGCCATTATAAAAATCTGAATTAATAAACGTTTAAAACTATGATGTGAACAAAGAGTTAGAGTTAGAAAAAAAATCCATTTCGACATTGATTGATTTTTTTTTTTTACACAAATTATGACTGTACCTCATTTGTAGTGTCCACAAACAAGTTATTTTGTAGTTACCGTACTTGGTTACAGTAGAGACAAATATGTTTCAATGTAACCTTTATATAAAATAGTTTCAATAAATCCAAACCTTGCGTTATAGAAATTGCATGAAGTTGAAGAAACATCTTTTCAGATCCAACCCGTCATCTGCTCAACATCTGAAGAGCTTCCTGTCCGCAGGTGATTAATTACTTTGTCAGCCGTCAGTCTCAGAAAATGAGAGGTGAGGAGAAAAAAAGGAGGAAAAGGGAGGAGTATGAGGGAAAGTGAGCGAGCACAGCTTTGCAGGATGCTGAAATGTAGCTCTGCAATCCCCATAGGGCTCATATTAATGAGGGTGCAGAGAAAGTTAACAACTCGCATTAAGCACTAATGCATTCTTTAATTAATTAAGTGCTCATTTATAAATATCCAACACATCCTGTACACGTTCAATCTGACTTAACAATAACATATTAACGATTCCTGTTCCAGGCATAACATATTTAAATGTCACTGATACTCCAACGGCTAGATAAACATACTCTGAAACTCTATTAGCAGCATTAGGTGATGTCTGGAGCAGCACGAATTCCCCTGCAATTCTCTCATAATTACAAATTAATTTCACATTTAATGTATGAACACAGCCATGGTGAAATTTAGTTAATTAGTTGATTAAAATGCATAGTTCAAAGTAAAAACTGAGCAATTTTGGGCCATTTAGTGAATCATTTTGTAGTTATTGGACAGCTTTAACACTCTTCCTTTTCATTATTTTTAAAGCAGGTTCTTAGACCAGGATGATGCAGTTAAGACTCAAACATGTGCAATACCACAGAAAATGCCTTTATTATCATTACTGATGGATAAAGCGGCCACTTAAATGGAGATGCCACATCCAGCTTTGGCATCAGGTGACACATTCATCTTAGACAGAACTGCCCGTGTAAATGTAAGTAGCCCATCACACACACACACACACACACACACAGCTTTGAGACGAGTGTTAATCTCTAAGGTGTGTTAGGAAAGCACAGAAGGAAGGAGATATCAAATAAAGCTCATGTATAAAATATTCTGGGGAAATTATTTTCTAAAAAACATCCCAGTAAAATTTAGATAAGCAAAAACTCCATATGCCATTCCAGTTTTAGCCCAATGCGATGGGTTTCATGAGAAGGATAACATGATAAAGACATGTTTGAACATATAATCTCTGAGGAAAGATTCCTCTGGGTTAAATTCAAAAGAATCACTTTATGCACATCCGACCGCGCTGCTTTTTTTTTTTTTTAAAGCAAAAGCAGGAATACAGCTCTCATACAGCTCTCTCATACCTTAATACTGAAACGAAGAAACGCATACACGCCGCTAAAAATAAATTGGCATGCATAGTCAGAATGTTGACAATAAAACCAAAAAACAACCCTCAGGATGTCAACAATCCCGACACTCGAAAATAAAAGCAGTCCTGTTAATAAAACGCTCCGTTTCCAGACAAAATGCTTAACAGGCGTCTCTCAGAGTCGGTTTCAACATGTTTGAAATCAATCAGAATATTTACGCCCGTGGAAGCAGGCAATCTGTGTAGCGCCGCACACCTCCTCACTGGAGAGGAACTTCACTTTTGGCACGGTGTGTTTCAGTATTTCATGGAGCTGCACCTCCTTTTTCCCTCAGGCGTCTCCTCAGTGTTCCTGCAGAACGTGTGTGTGCTGAACAAAAGCCTAGGTTGTTTACGTCAGGGTAATTGGTCATGGAGGGGTCATTACCTGCAGCCAGAAAGCAGGAGAAATGAAAAGTGTACAACAAGAATCCGCAAGAATTTTATCAGGTAATCGGGTAGTGCTGTCAAATGATTAATCGCATCCAAAATAAAAGTTTTTGTTTACATAATATATGTGTGTACTGTGTATATTTATTATGTATATATGCATGTATATATTTATGAAAAATATGTTATGTTTATATGTTAAATATATTTATTTATAATATAAAATATAAGAACATAAATATATGCATGTAAATACATGTAAATGTTTTCAAAATATTTACTGTATGTAATTTACATAATAAATATACACAGTACACTTACATATATTATGTAAACAAAACTTGGATGCGATTAATCGTTTGACAGCACATATACTGTACATACATGTATGAGTACATATCATTTTAAAATAAATATATATTAAAAAAATGAAAATTAATCGTTACTTACCTTTTTGACAAAAAGAGCAAACAAGTATTCAACTGTAATAAAACTAGTCCATATGCAAAAAATTAACTAAAGCCATAATACAGTTATGTGTGAGGTACCACCAAAATTGAAGCCATTTTTTACTTCATTACTTTGCAGGACAATCGAGAATTTGATTTGAGAGCTGCAGTAGAAGTAAAAATAATGGGTAAAAATTATTTCATTTAAACACATATGGCTTCAGATGACTTATAGTGTGTAGTGTAATACTTTTATGGTTCTTTTGTTGTTTTTTATTTATTTTGTTTCTTTTGTGTGTGTGTGTGTCAGTCTGGACTGTTTGTAAGAACTGTATGAAGATGCCTGAAAAAAAATAGTAAAAAAAAATCAAATAAAATTATATATGTGTGTATATATATATATATATATATATGGATGAACTATTGTTTTAATTTTAAGTAAATTCATAAATAATTTTTAAATTTGTAAAATAATAAACTTGTATATGGAATTTTAAAATCTAAAATCTAAAATGTAAATTTGAAATAAATGATAAAAAATATTATTTTTATATTGAAAAATATATACGTTCCCAGCAGGGGTAGATGCTCATTGAGGTCTTTATCATTTATTATATCCAAATTTTTCTGAAGTTATACCTGGACATCTTCTCTATTTGATGCTGATAGGTATTTGGGTTGGGTGATGAAGAGCAGGTGGCCTCATTTGCAGAGAGCACTTCCTCAGAAGCAGCACCTTCACTGCCTCCTCTTCCTCCACGTGGCTGTCGGGCAGGCGAGGGCGATTGCGTTCCCCTCCCGCGCCGTGCCGCCTGTCCGCCTGTGGGACCTGCTCCGTGGGCTTTTCATCAGCTGCCATTTTCACCAGCATGCAGTAATTTCATGGCTCATTGCAAGCGCTGAAAACCTTTGAAACTGCAAATGTTAACTTTTGCCTGGCCCGGAGCCATTTAGAAAGCGATTAATTCGGCAAACAGACGTGAGCCACTTTCTCCTCCCAAGTTTTCGCATAATTTTCCAACCCTTTCTATCTGGGATTTGCATTGCAGGGAACTCACAGGACAAGGATAATAACCATTCCTGTTAATTGTGGTTTGGTGAAGAAACAAGGCCGGTCGCTCTGCAGTCTGATCTTCCCGGGTGTCTCAATCCAGTCAGAGAATCAGATCGACAATCAGAGAAAATTGTGCACAAGACTCTTTGAAGGTGAACTGCACAGTCTTTTAGATATTAAATCAGCATGATACTTTGTTTGCAGTCCATTTAGCTTCCATAATGTGATATATTTCTGAGTGAACCAGAATATTCAAAAAAAAAAAGAAAAGAAATTGTGGGGTTTGATTTCATCCATGAATTGTGAATTAGATATTTACAACAGCTTTGAATGGTTCTCATTCATTCACAACTATGCATTTCATAATACACTATTAATTTGACTGTTTTTATACTTTTAAGTCCAGTGTTCCATAATGTGAAGTACCTTTCATTTTTTTGAAATATTATTTTAGATTATTAGTAGATTATTTAGAAATACAAACTAATAAATAAATTCAGTAGATTTAGAAATACAGATTTTTTTTTGTTGAATTTTTTGAAGAAGAAAAAAAATGCTACATATTGTTGTATGTATGTTTGTATGTCTGTGTGTGTGTGTGTGTGTGTGTGTGTGTGTATCCCACCCAATTAAAGCCAAAAGATGATATGTGCTTTCATTTATAAGTACATTTCATATATAATAATTATAATGATAGAATTCAGCAAATTATTTTATATACAGACATTCTTTCTCAAATTTCCAGCAAAAAAGCTGTCATGAATTCAGATTTCAGATTAATGTCTATTTAGTGAATAAATAAATAATATAATAAATAAATAGATAAACAATAACAGTAATAATACAGTAAGTGTGTGTGTGTATATACTGTACATATATATATATATATATGTATGTGTGTGTGTGTGTGTGTTAAATCATGATTTTTACAGATTTTTTGTTGATTTTTTTTTGGAAATTTAACAAAAAAAGGGTCTTTACATAAAAGAATCTATTGAATTAAATTGTATAGTTATAAACTCTTGATATAAACTTTTATACACACCACTCCTGTGATAAAAGGACTCATAACATGATGTAATATTGCCGCCCACCCCTAATTCAGATGCATTAGGATTACATTGAAATACTGAACTGAAACACAATTATCAGTGCTTCCAAACATCTGGAGTTACAGATTCACACTTTAATCTGTCAACACAATCAATCAGAGCGCTGCGTATGAATGTTAAAGCTGCAGGTACAGCGTATGTTCTGTGTGCGGTAGGAGAGAGAAAGAGAGAGTCCTGTGCAGTAAAGCATGAGAGACGCAGCCGTCCCCCACAGCTGTCCACCTGCGCTCTGGCACCCACAGACGCTTACCAAACACAAGAACTAATTCTGCCGCCTGAACTCCATTAATTTCCCTTTGCTGGGACACCCAGCGCTTGACAGTCACATATAGCTTGTGTCTGAGAAAAGCTGGACTCGCTCAAAATAGTACAACAACCCAGCAGTGGCAGAGAGGATTTTTTAAATGAGATCTGATGTAAAACTAAATTGTTCTTCAGCTGATTCACATCTTAATCTTAATGGGCAAAATGTTAAAATACCTCTGAAAAGTAATTGGTATTTTTCTGGGCATCTGGGGTCAGCATAGAATACAGAAAGGGATGAGAACTGTAAAAAATTCTACTTCACTAAAAAGAACTGATCCGTAAGAGTTTTTCGCTTATGAATTGATCGATCTTTAAGTTTTGATTCACTGAAAAGATTCATTAGTTCAAGAATAAAATTTCATATAAAAAAGGGCTCATGAGAGTCATAGACTTCAGTTCAAACTGTATGTTTTTGCTTAACCAAAAAAAAGTGAATCATAAGAATCATTTGCTTGGGAGTAGGGGTTCAGTGGCCTTGCTGTATGTTTTGTCATACTAAATAGAACTGATTCAAAAGAGTCATTTGTTCAAGAGTCAGATTTCACTAATTGCTCTGTATGTTTTGAATCGCTTTTAAAAAGAAAGAGCTCATAAGAGTCATTAAGTCAGGAATCATACATAAGCGTGTGGTGTAATATTTCTGATTGTGAATCAGACCTTATTTGTTTTGATTCACTGAATACGAGTCATTAGCAATTCATATAAGTCATTTGCTTGTGAATCAGACCTTACTGATCATGCTATATGTTTTGATTGACTACAAAGAAAGAGTTCTTATGAGTCATTAGCTTACTGATTGGGTTATTTGTTTTGATTCACCAAAAATAATATATTCATACCAGTCATTCGTTTGTAAATCAGACATTACTGATCGCACTATATGTTTTAATTCGCTTAAAAGAAACGTTTGACTCTCAGGAGTCAGACTGGTCACACTGCACAGTAGAAAAATGTTTAGTTCAGATACATTTCATTTTTGTCCATTTTTCTCCATAATAATGGAGCAGGTTCTGAATAAAAAAAAAACTGAGGAAAAAAAACAACAACGAAAGAATAATGAACGAGTGAGTAAATGAAAAATATTAATTTTAGGTGATTTTTAGATCCTGATTAATGCATTTATCTGGGAAAGTGATACTGTCATACATGGCGAGTTTTAAAACGTTATAAACCTCACAATAACGCTGTCCTCTTTACAGGCAATTTGTCAGTCACAGTCACTTTCCCCTTTCCACTAAAAATGCATCAGCAAAAGCATGCAGCTCCTGTAAACCATGAGCAACGGAATGGGTTGCTTCATGAAGCCGTGTGAAGTTTGTAGGAGACCTCTTTTACTCGCACGTACAGATTTTAATGGGAGACAAATTTGCATCTCAACACCTTAACTGCACAGGAGTCTGACAAATAAAAGAGGCCACCTGGGATTTGTGGAAGCTGCCCGAATGGCTCTAATGAGAATGAATTCAGCTGTTGGGATGCAGTCCTGACAAACACAGCCTACTTTTTGCATGGATGTTTTCTTCTAAATCATCCTCTACTTGTCAATGAAATGCCCTTCTGCTCCCTTTATCAGCTGATGTTGAAAGAAGATCTGACAGCATTGCTGTTAGCGTTTTTCCTGCTAACAAATCTGGCAAATCTTCTACAAAAGTTTCCGTCAAGAACAATTAAAAAGGAAAAATGAAAGACACAGAATAGTATAAAGGTATCAACATTTTCTTTTTGGACATGTGTAATACATTATTGGCATTTGTCGAAGTACCTCAGAGTATTACATAAAGACCATGGTATACGAATGCTGATCTATTTATTTATTTAATACTATTTATTTATTTATTTATTTTAAATATACACAATGTTCCCTGGACAATATTTTTTTATTATTTTTTTTAATGTAGCTGTATTTATTTATTTTGTTTGCTTGTTTTGCTTGTTAGGGACAAAATTGTTTAAAATGTCTTGAAAAATACCTAATTTTACACTAACAAACTGTACTTTGCTACTATGTTTTTTGTTTGTTTTATGAATTTACTTTTATTTAAACATACCATGGTAATACAATGGTACTTTTTTTTAAGTATGTTACAATAATACATGAATACAGTAGTCATGCAATACAATACAATACAAATATATTGTGTATTATATACAAAGTACTATGGTAATACAATGTTTTTGGATATATACCACGCCAATATCTTTTTATGTCTTTTTTCTTTCTTTTTTTTAGGGAATGGATTGGGCGAAATGCTGTTGAGGGACCGACATTGAGAAACATGTAAGCGGAGTATCTAATACCCCGGGGGTCTGCGGTTTTACACAGGGATCATGGCGTTTAGGAAACGGCTGCTTCCTTACCTGGCTTGCCGACAATCACATCTGCATCCTGCGTTAACGGGGCAGTCCAGCAATCTCCACACCGCCAATGCGCCGTTAATTGCGCTGGAAGCCACTGAAGTCACCGTTACAGATAGCGGCCAGTTTTATTTCACTGCTTATCATAAAGGTTCCACATGTCCCAGTTCCAACACTAAAATAAAAACAGATAATATTGTCTTAATTGCATCCCTTCAACAATGATGTTCGACAGCCAAACACATCAAATTAAATTTTGTTTTTGTCCGGCGAAAGGCTAGTCAGGGTCTTATATTTCCATTGCAGGTACATTGTCTGATAAACAGGGGAACGAAAAGAGTAATTACAGGGAGGAAATTACATCAGAAATGAAGGAAGTCGTGAAAGGATTGGTGCTTAAATGGGTTTGAGCAGAGCGTTAAAAAGGCCATTAGCGTGACTCCACACAGGTGTTACTCACTCCTACCAAAACAAACACAAAATACTCAATAAAACAGACTTTTAAGTAAACATTTATCACGTCGTTCAAAATAAGTTCTCGTTTCACACTTGGACCACTTGCCAAAGAAATGACAACATTCTCATTCTGACTGAAGGCCAAATGCGGATATGATTGTGGATATCCAGAAAGTTTTTTTTTCTTTAAATGCGTCGTTTTTTGTTTTTTATCTGCTGATAACCAAAGCAGTTTTATCTTTTCAAATTAATATTATTAATACTATTATTATTATCACTTTATTTCACTAAATTGACCGTTTATCTGCAGTGTTTTTTTTTTTACTTTGACATGAAAGGGAGTCTTTTGTGAGTCTTTTACAGACTGATGCCAATATACATGTGAAAAAATGAGTTTACTGAAGGCTGTATTAATTTAGCTATAGAACTACATATTAAACACCTCCAAGGCATTTCATTTTATTTTTTAATTCATTAAAGGTGTGGTGCAGTATAATCTAAAGGCCAGAAAAAAACAAAAAAAAAAAACATAACAAAAGTGCAATAGCAATTAAGCACGTTATCAAGGTGAAGGTAATTAAAGCGTTTGCTGCTGGTAGACTGATGGCTTTGGAGTCAGGGTTAAGTCTTGGATTTCTCTCGCTCTCTTTCCTTCTCTCTTTTTAGCCGAAACATGTTTCATTCCTGACAGAGAACTTAAGAAATCTCTGTATCATTGCCTAGGATTCTGAAGCTGATTAAATGTTTCATTATGGAAATTAATTAAGCAATACTAGAGACCAGAACATTTGAATAAAGAACCTGTGATTAGAGCATTAGCTTGGGATTTTGACCTTTGTGAGGGAGAAAAAATCCCATATTTAATATCTCAGGAATATCTAAATACTGAGTTATAGGTCTTTTTTTCCCCCT
>SCHK01127317.1:0-12613 GCA_004124795.1 Poropuntius huangchuchieni | reverse complement strand
AATTAACTGGTTTTATTCAAGTCAGTAATATTATTTAACATTACTGAACCAACTTATATATAATAATTTATACCAAAAATGTTTTTAAATCAGGTAGAAATAGCTATTTTACTCTTGTAGGACACCTTGAACTTGAGGGTTATTATAGTTAAGTAAAACTAAAAAAAAAAGTTAAATAAACGTTAACTGAAATAAAATATACAAAAGCTTATTTTCATTTAGTTGCAAAGGCAACATTGTCCATTTTTATTTTGTTTAACTTAAAATACTAAAACAGAAACAAAATTGAATAAAACCTATACCTAAAAAAAACAATCTAATAAAATACTAAATAATAAAACTATTAAAAATGACAAAAATACACAATATTATTCCCCCAAAAGACCTAAAATGAAAATGAAAATGGAAAATATCATTTTAAAAAATCTTAATGATACTAAAATCAGTATCTTGAGGAAAACTAACTTCGTACATCCTAAAAATGCCCAAAACAATGAAACTGATTAAAAGACGGTGCAAAAATGAAGAAAATGTAAGCTTTGAGGAAAGATCCTGCAGCATTTGATGCTACTTTGAATGTTTTGTCACTGAATGCAATGACATTCAGATATTTCTTTGGGGTCACTGTACTGTAAATTTCTCATAATTATAGTGTTTGTGCTATCACAAGTCGCCATCACTGTCATTTGTTTTACTTTTAACACAACAGAGACTGTAAGCTACTCGTGCCCCAATTCTACCCTTGAAAATAGCCACCCCCTACTCACACACACACACACACACACACACACAGTCGCATTCACATGCAAATGATGCTTTAATCTGAGCTCTCTAATAGACCACCATGGCAACAGAGATACAGCACTAATGAGGAAGAGGTACAGGTTAATGGCAGCACGGCGCATCAGCGACTCTCTCTCTCCTCCTCACACACACACACACACACCGTAGCCAAATCCTTATAAACATCAAGCCTCCTTATAACACACATCATGCATTAAGAGAAGATGCTGTTAAGAGCCATGCGAAGTGTTAATAGGCCTGTCAGTCTCACCCTGTCACTGTGTGTTTGACACTACAGCGGCCTGACGCTCATTTACAAGCGAATCAAAACCATTAGGCTAATACGTGATTTAGCGAGACTCTCTCATTTTAGAGTGTCAGTGAGGAGATGCTCATCTGCACACACACACACACACGCAAACATTGCTGTGGGGTGTTATCAGCATGTCCTTGAGCAGAGAATGTAAAGTGAGGTGTGTTTCCCGCTTTCTGTCCCGTCCAACACCTGCTCTTTACAAGCAATAAACAAGACTCGCGTACCAGAACAGAACACAGTTTCTCTTTGGAATAACTGAATCATAATCGCACATCACAACTTTACTGGTGACTCACATGAGGTGGACTGCCAAATAAAGACTAAAAATGAGATTTTGAGCATGTTGAGTTGATTTTGAAATTGAAATATATAAATGTTAAATATATAAATGTAATATATAAAAACTTTAAGATATATATATATATATATATAGAGAGAGAGAGAGAGAGAAATAACTTTATTTGGATATAAATTAAATCTGTTTATATACTGTGTGTGTGTGTGTAAGCACATTTCATTTATATCTAAATAAAGCTCATTTTATTTTAATTTATGTATTTCATTTACACTACTGGCTATAGGTTTGGAATCATACTTTAGTTTTTTCTTTCTATTTTAATACTTACGCTAACCAAGGCATTTATTTGATCAGAAATAGAGTAACAATAATATTATGAAATATTTTTACAATTTAAAATTTCTGATTTCTATATCAGAATAAACATATTTTACAATGTCATTTATTCATGTGATGACAATGCTGGATTTGAATTACATTTAAATTAGATTTTAAAATATATTACAATAAAAAAACGGTATTTTAAATAGCCATACTATATTTTTCAATATAGTTTTCATTAAATGAATGCAGCTTATGCTCAAATGAATGCAGTGAGCATAAGAGACATCACAAAGGTTTAAAAAAAACATCTAATAATTCACTGTAGGAACTCGAAATTTCTTGAATCAAGACCAATGTGTTAAAAATGCATTATTACAAATAATAATAATAATAATGCGGTCTGATGTCTAACCATTCAGACGTATTAATGTTTGGAAAAAAACATTGTTTGATGTGATGATCTGAGCAGTGTCCTCATGGGAATCATTACTCCTGGTAATTGCTTTTCAAGGCAGTATAATAGTCAAAGAAACATTTCATTAGACCAGGTGCACACTATGTTCCTGCAAAACATCCTAAACACTCCAGACAGCATTCCAAGAGACTGGAAACAGAGACTGTCCCTACTCTATGACAACTTTTGGTCACGGCTCAGCATGCTGGGATAGCGGCGTCCCTTCGCTTCCTCCTTTGATGATCAGAAATGAGATCCAGGTGTTGTCGTCCCACTCGCCGCATCTGTTTAGTTGTGGTTGCCAATGGCGACGCTGGCACGTGCTCTGAAGGCTAGACATAGAGATGAAAGAAGAAAGAGAATGAAGCAGGGAAAACCATGAATGAATGAATGAACCGAAGAATCATAATGCATGAAAAATATCTATCTATCTATCTAATCATGTTTTTCAAATGATGGAAAAAGTATGTGAACCTAATGAAATCTAATGAGTTTTCTAAAAAGAAAAAACAGGGTATTCTAATTGAAATTGATAGATTAATTTTAATCTATTAATTTTCAAAAACAGAAACATTTAGGGGGGAAAGTTTTACTGTAGTTTTACTGTAATCAGTTCTTGTTTGAACAAATTATTCTTCTAATGTATTATTCTAGTCACATATAATTTATTCCGACTGTAACCAAATAGTTTTTTGCAAGAGAGAGAGTAAATCCTTTAACATGCTCAAAATAATTCAACTGAAATACCTGCGTAACATGGTCTACTTATTAAAATGTTGAAAATGAAGCAGACTAATCACACGAGGAAGGTCTCTGGAGACGGCAGAACTGAAAAACAACGGAACAAGTGCTGGGGAGGGCGACCATGTGTGCTCAGCTGTTTGTTATGTGGCAACAATTGCTTTTCCCAGCTTCATTTCAGAAACCACAAATCGTTCTCTAGGCTTTGGACAATCTGTTCTTCCAAGACTGTTTTCACAACATGAAGTGAGTGTCATTCATCAGATCTTAAAATTACATTTGATCCAACATATGGGGCTTATCGCGTCACACAGACTAAGAAAAATCAACTATTCTCAACTTTGAACCAACAATATCCCATTTACTGTTGTGCAAGTTACAGAATTTTGCTAATTTCATTAGGGTTCTTCGAGCTTCTATCATGCATTGCAGCACATTTTGTAGTTGCTATACTAGAAAACTGAAAATATGCAATGCTGAAATTACAGTTTCTTATGTTGCAATTTTACACACAGATAAGACCATTTCAAACTGAAAACACTTCCTCTTTTAGTGTACAGTAACTAATCCAGTGTTGAAATGAGCACACCAAACCCATTTATGGCATACGCAGAATCAGTTTCACGCCCAGAGTGTGTAAAACACACTAATCCTATGAATACTGCACTGCTGAAGGAAATGAAACAGATGACAAGAAAAGGCATGAACGGCAGTAAACTCATTCTTTTGCATGTGTTATTCACTTTGCTGCGTCATGGAAAGGACAGCAGGTTTTCACCGGGTCTCACTGCAGAATTTGGCTCCCTGGAGAGACCAAGTGAACAATGATTTTCAGTGGAAGAACTATAATCAGCCGTGGAAGGCTTAGAGACAAATCTGTGCAGATTTTATAATGTTTTGAGTAAGCTGAATCAGAAACTGGAACAATCAAAACATTTACGCTCTGCCAAGATCATTGCATTCTCCTCTGAAGAGCTCAGCCAACAGCTCTGAACTCCGTCCCGAATCGGTCATTCGCCAGACTTATTTGATTAGAGGAGATGCTCCCATGCTGTCCCCAAAACACATCTCAGATATTTAAATGTCCATTAAGGAAACTGAAGTAATAGAAACATTACGTACAATGCATTATATGTACAGTGGCCTGAAAATGTATTTGGTCTAGTGTTTATCGCGACTAATTAATTGTGATTAATCGTTTGACAGCACTAAAACAATCCGTTTTATAATAAAATAATCTGGAACGTTTCAGCACTTAATAAAAAAGAATGAGAACCGTTTGGGACGAACCTATTCAGTGAAAATAATTCGAACTTTCCAAGAAAGAGCCGTTTAGGACGAACCAATTGCTTTAATCATTAAAAAGTAGTAGTTTGTTAGTACACGAAGCATTTTAAGTATAATCTGTAGGCTACTTTTAGTTAGTTATTCTCCAGTACTAGATAAAACTTTTGTGATTTTCACAATACAGTGGACGTGAACCCTCAGGTGCACCACGTGGTGAATGCCAGCTCATCCAGTGTTTCAAATGACTCACTTTTCCTCAGATTCTCACTGTATCAACCCCCACAAACACCTACAGTCACGCTCACGTTCCTCTCAAGGTATTTTCACGACCCTGCTCTGTGTTACACTCACGAGCGGTTGGGATCCTGTCTGTCATAGCGGGATTTCAGAGTCGTTCCCGACAGAGAGGGGATAGGGTGACTCTGAGTGAAGGTATTTTTCCGACAGAAAGGATTCCCAGTGAGTGGCTCTAATTACGGTGGAAACCCCCGCCGTGAGTACAGAGGATTATGACAGAATCACGTCAATGCCGTTTGTGTAGGCTAGGCTATAAACAGTATATGAATCAAACAACTCGATTACCATCACATAGGCCAAGCAAAGACAAAAAATTAGAAAATTAGTGTATGTAGCCTATACTTTCTGTTCTGTGCTGTTTATTTTCCACTGACATCATATTTAAATTTGCAGTGACTTTTACATCATAGTGACATCAGTGACAGTGTAAAAAATGACCGTGATTTTAACGGTAAAAAATTACGGTAAAACCTGTTAAATGGTTAACGGTAAGTTTCCCTAATATATATATGGTGAAAAACTGTAATAGACATTTCAGACAATTTTACCGTGAAACGCCGTTTTTGGAAGTGAAAAGAATGTAAATTTTCAAGGCCGTAAATTGACATTCCCAGAATTCCCTGCATTGAATTTCAAATTGGATGTTTTTTTCTTTGAAATAACTGTTTCTTCTCAGTTTTTTCTTATCAGTTGAATGTTTATTGCATGTTAATGAATGTTTATTGCATATTTCAGTTTAATTAGTCTCATCATGATGGTGTTTAGTGTTTGTGTGAATGACACTGTGCGCCTTCTATATGTGTTATTATTTAAAAGCTGCTTGTGATTGGCTTGTGACTTTCTCATCACCAGCTGCATTTGGTGGTTATCAGTGTATTTTAAAGATACAAAACAGATTTCAGTACTTTAATAGGTTGGTATATTAACATTATATCAGTTAACTGTAAATTTAAGTTAAAACTGTAAAACCTAAAATGGTGCTACCATATTTTTTACTTTTTTTTTTTACCGTGTAGGCCTACATGGTTGAAATTGTTTTTCTTTTGCTAGGCCTATATTTCATTGTCTAAACCTACATTTGAAACAAGCAGGCTTGGCATAAAATATTCTAAAAAAAACAAACAAAAAACAAATGTCCTTGGCTATTAGTATTTGTTTCAGTTGAGTGTGATTTATTATTCAGTCACACTGAATCTGAGATATAAATCCTATGTTGACTGGGTTGAATAATGTATAGTGCTTTGTGATTTGCCTTAAGAATAAATAGCCAGACAATTTGCGAGACAGGGTGTTATAGTTTAAGAATTTCCATGGAAAGATTTAGTATTTGTGATGTACTTTGGGGATGACAAAATCAGCAGTAACCTTTTCACATGAAATTATTAAAATAATAATTTCCTTACATAAATCACAACATTTCCTGAGAAATACCTATTCAAAGTTCCAGTGAAGTCATGGATTGTATTACCGTATTGGCATGTATAAGACTCAACCTTCTGGTTTTTCACGTATTATTTGTAGAGGGATCAAATAAGAAGATCAATTAACGGTTTAAAGTCATTAGACTGGATTCTAAAAAGCTGCTTTTTAAGTCTTTTCCCATTCCCGAGCCAGGCACGCTACAAAAGCAAAAAATGAAATAAATAAATCAACATGGTTCCTTCTATCCCTTGTGTGGGTGGGTATCCTACAGAGATCTGTGCAAGAGTTCAGTGAATAATCCTTAATAACATCTGCGTATGATTCATAATCACACTAAGCAAGAAACAGAGAAAATCTCTTTTCTCCAAAACAGCCGCAAAAGACTTAAAACACACACGTGAAGATCACAGCTCACAGATGTGCCCTGTCCAAAATAAAATTAGTAAATGACACAAATGCACTTGTGCAAAGCAGGTGGATGAATCTGAGCCATAACTACTGCCTAAATCCTATAAATCAATAAAAATATGACCTTCCTTCTAACGGCGTTCAGCTGATCAACATCTGATCAATCAATATTAATTGATTAACGGGTTCAGATCGAGCAGAAGAAGGGTTATGAAAGGTCAGAAGAACAATTAATAACATTCAGCTGGAACTAAATGGCGATGATTTAGTCAGATATATTATATATTTGTTTTTTCATCAATTGATCCCAGAGGAGAAATTCAGGAAATATTGCTGCACAATCATAACAACTATTTAAAAATATATATGAGGATATGTATGGGTGTGTCTTGGTATTTACAGGGCACTTTAACCGCTCAAGTGCTCTTGTTTATCTGAGCTGAGTTGATCTGGGAGTTAAAGTGGCTCCCTGGAAACCGTCGCCAAGGAAATAACCAGCTGGAAACACACCAGGACAACTGGGAACATTCTCCAGCTTAAATCTCATAAAGATTTGATACGTCTCTCCGCTGTTGAGCTTAAATCTTATTTATTGAAACTCATGAATGCTGCATGGGATTATTTTTCAAGGCCTGTACTGTTGAATAATTAAATGTATTATTTTCTAATCCTCTAACGTGAACAACAGAGCACAGCTCATCATATCAATGACTTTTATCCTTTGCTTTAAGACATAGCAAGTTTGACTTGTTCTTGATGTTTAAGAACATGTTGTGATGAACCTATACTGATTATGCACACATATGCATTTGTATCGATACAATCACATGACGTGCCATAAACGTGCGTATGTGATCATGCATCTACGCTTCACATGGCAGACAACACACTATACAAGTGATTCTCACTGTGCTCGTCTGATGATCACGATGCCTCTTAAATTACATCATAATTACTAAGAATATGAACTCTAGCTTTCTAAACGTTTTGATAAAGCCTATAAAAATAAATATATTTTGTATCATGCAGTCCCACACCTGCCTAATTCGACTTTGGTCTCTCAAACACAAACGCACACTAAAACATTTATTGTGTCAGATAATCTGGTGCAGTCTGAGATTGTGTGTTGCTAATAGTATTCATGTAAAACTACTCTTGGCATTAATTAACCCAATCATGCCGTTTAAACACACGGACCAGTGATCTTTTAAATTGGTTTAAATAAGTACATGCAAATTTGCAAGATCAGAAATGAAGGCTAAAATTTGCTTAAGAGAGAATATCAAGTAAAAAGGCAGTTTTTGAATATACATACATATGTATGTATATATGTGTGTGTGTGTGTGTGTGTATGTATATATATATATACACACACACACACTGCTTTAGCTTTGGCATTCTACATAATCCTACAAAATATACACACTACCTGTTATGCTCACCAAGGCATAGCAGACCAATATTGTCTATTATAAGTACAATAAAAATGGTAATATTGTGAAATATTTTTACATTGAATGATTTCTGAAGGATCATGTGACACTGGAGACTGCAGTAATGGTTGCTGAAAATTCAGCTTTGCATAAATTACAGTTTTAAAATATATTAAAATAGAAAACAATTCTTTTAAATTGCAATAATATTTCACAATATAACCGCTTTCTTACTATATTTTTCATCAAAGAAATGCAGCCTTGCTGTCATTCACCTCAGGGCTGGTCAAATAGCCAGGGTTTATTGGTACAGCAGTCTGCTGCAGGTGGGCCAGTCTGGTCCTGATAATTGATAATTAGGGGCAATAACACAGCAATCGTTGCCGTTTCACTGTAGGGGGCTTCGCCTGCAACCAGCCCTGTCATTCAAAGACAGAGGAGACACAGCCACGGGTCTGAGGGAGACCCACGGCGGGAAAACCAAACACTTAAAGTAGGTCAGGGTAGAAAACACACACACACACACACACACACACACACACACACAAAAATCCACTTTCATAAGGTTTGACATTTTTTCAAAAAAGCTTTTTGTGATAATCCATGGTAAATGCAATATTAAACCAGTAATGTTAGGCTAGTACATGGGTTTCATTTAATAAAAGCAACCTGATACTTCTAGGAATACAATCAAGGACGGACGTGCAATGGCTCATGATATCTTCGTGTTGCTACCTGCATCGTGTTTTTATCAGATTTAGCTTTCCAGAAATAGCTTGCTCACAGGAAATGGAAAAGGTATTTTTGACTTCCATTATGGAAAGCCAAAGGAAATTAAAGCTTATTCCAAACCTCCGGCCGGTATATTTTAACAGTCCATTGGCTAAATGCATATATTAGCTAACAACATCTGGGTCGTTTAGTCGGGAGTTTGCTTTTATGTGTGTGTTCATTTGTGCTTTTACCAAACAGAGACGGACTGCCATAATGCGCTCTGACGTTTTTGCGCGTCAATGAAAAAACAGATGATGCAAGCTAATTTGCTGGTTTTGCTACATTACCTGCAACACAAAACAGCAAACCAACCCACAATAGGCTTTCATGATCATACAGGCTATGATCCAATCTTCTTTCTGTTAAGACACAACGACGAGAAAAAAAAACATAAACAAACTGCTTAAAGGAAAATTATTTTTTCCACAACAAACAAGATTATAAAATGTTGTCTTATCTATGATGTCATTTTGCTGGGTGCATCTCACAAAAATAATTAATAGGCAAAAGTAAGAAATTATATTTTGATATCAACATTACATTATTTTTATGTAAAAAAATGCATATTTTCCTCAAATTACAAATTACAGTAATGCATCTGGATTGTTTACTCTAAATTGTTTTTGTAGACAAAGGTTGCATTAAAAATGACTGTAATATGTTTTAATTATATTCAGCATAAAATGAATGCAATAAATAATAAGATGTATAAATTCTATTATTAAATAACATGTCATTTTCATTACTTTGATAAGAATAGAATTTTTGCATGTGCTAGTAAAAAGAGTAGAGTTCAACCAGTTCTCACAGGAAAATTTAGTATATATTTGTACAATGGGATTAATACAAAAATGTAATTGACTAAACAAATAGACATTACAAAGACTTGCTTTTGAAGGCTGCATTCGAAGACCTAATGCATCATAGCAGCGTGACGAAGGTTGTCTTAAATTCGCAGTCTTGAAATGTGTCATTCGTTTCCTGGGCCATGAAGGAAAATGACTGTAACCGCAGGAACATTTTTATCTGGGTGTGTGTGTGTGTGTGTGTGTGCTGGGGGCAGAGCTTGATTTCATTCATCATATACTGAAGACAACATCACTGATTATAACTGGAAGGAAGACTATCCCAAAATACACTGCGTGCCTAACAATATGATTTTTTGAGAGAAAATGTTGACTTTTAAATCTAAGTATTGGGTTTCAACTTAATCAAATACATTACAAAAACACTTTAAAGAGGTTTAAATGTTGACTTATATCTTACTACGGAGAAGTTTACACGACAATGTGCTAAAAACGTAAACATTGATTTTTTTTTAGTTTGAATTGAGTTACACGACGTTATCGTGTAACAAAGTTATCAAAACCTTTTACGCAAATTCACGAAAATTACTTAAATTGCCATAATATGCATGCTAGGCCTAGTTGCCAATGTCGTAAACACTATGCGTACAAATAAAACGTACGCACATGACGTTCTCACAAATTCGTATTGTAGATGACACGAATAAGATATACTTGCACTTGTTTTCAGACCCCCAAAGTCATGTATGACCAAAATGCATAAGAAGTTTTAATTTGAAAACGGTGTCGTGTAAAAGCAGTTTGAGGGGCAACACCTCACACACTGGTTATCATCCACGCTCAATTTAATATGGCGCCTGGTTTCTCTGTTTAAAAATGTGAGTAGGCCTACATGGACCGTTGAATGTGAAGCATTTTGGAAGCACCTGAGCGCTATGCCAGATAAACCTTGATGAGAATTTAAGCATGAACTAAAATAATAAAATTAATTTACCTAAACTTTTAATAACGTGTCTCAAAACCTCCCTACATTTCCCCCCCCCCCAATGCTTGTTTTCAGCTCATTGTGTTTCACGTTTTTGAACGCAAAAACGCGTTTAGTTGCGGTAGTAAAACCATGACTAATTGGCACTTGGTGTTGCTAAAACAGTAGATGAGTAAGTAAAACGTTATATATTCTCTCTGACGTTAGACTAACTAAAACGACCGCGTAATCAGCAACAGCTTTGATGCATAAAAACATCACCGTAAAGCATATGCCGTAAATGGAAAGTGGCTCTCCTCTAATGATTTCACAAGCGTGTCATCATCCCAAAACCCTCTCTAGATCCCTCGGCCGTGCCTCAGAGAGCGGCCCATTCGCCTAATGGCTAGCGAAAGCCCGTAATGGCCGTCACCGACGGAGACCGCATGTTGAGAGGCAGAGCTGGTCTTAGTCTAATGTTACCTTTTGGCAGCAATTTGCCGATATCTACCTTTTAAAAGGGCTCTGGGGAACCGCAAAGACGCCAGGCACCTTCTCGTTCACGCACACTCAAGCACGGTGTCTAATCTGTGAGCGCGCGCTCCATCGCCAGATAAACTAATTAAAGTCAAACTGCCTCTTGGGTTTTTGGATTTAAGCTCATTCTGTTCTGGAGAAGAAGATTAAGACCTTCTGCTATAGCTGCGGGTTTATCACAACAACACGGACGCAATACTTTACAACAAAAACACAAATCGCTTTTTAACAGGTAGGCCTATGTTAATGCTCTTATGGTAAATGTAATAATTGACAGACATTACGTTATTTTAAAATAATATTCCTGGGAAAACTCAATCTACAGGACTTGTGGCATATTGTTGAAAACAAACAAACACATTAGACTAAACATGTCAGATAATAGCATCAATTTTAATTTCACATTGACTTCAAAATCTCGATATAAGAGGAAAATCTTCTCCCTTCTATATATCATCATATTTATTGTGAGGATATGAAAGGCATAGATGATCATAAAACAATGTTTCAATGTCAGAGATCCAGTGATAACAGTATCTCACTTCATTTAGTCTGATTTCATATTAGAGAACTGCACAAATAAAGAAAGAAAAATATGCAATAAAACACAAACTAAACAGAAAAAAGAACACAACATTTGACTGTGGTAACAAACCAAACGTAAACACTAACACATGCTGCATACATTGTCGATATAAAAAAAAAAAGCCAAAAATATTCTGAGATGTCAGTTCGCAAGATGTGACTTCATGAAAGATGGATGAAGACTTAGTCTTGATTGTTTGTGATAATTGTACTTGTGAATTATTGGTGAAACACAAGTTGATGATGAAGCTCCTCAACCTCCGAAAGAGGCTGTCAACATTGGTACCCTTTATGCACGAGGCAGTGATTCATACCAGACGTTGAGTACAACACAATGGAGACCTGAAATGCGGCTCAGAGGCTAAGCCTTATGGGTATTGGTGTTCCTGAGGCGTGCTCGAGTCAGGAGTGCTTGCGGAAAGTGAAAATGTCTCGTGTCTTGGAGCCCCTCTTGCCCTCGTTGGGCTGGTTGGGGCTGGGTAAGGGTGGGCTCTCGGGGGTGGCGGTGCCTCCATAGGGGCAGCTCTGAGAGTCGGGATGCTCTCCGGAACATTCTATGGCCGGGATGTAACGGCTGTCCCACATCCCTGGCCCGCACAGTTTACACAGGTCGTGCAAGCTGCAGGGAATTCTGGGAAGAAGGCGGAACTGATAGAGCAGGCTACGTGCCTAGGATTAGAGACAATGAGAGAGAGAGAGACAGAGAAAGAAAGATGAACTGAGAAGTGAAAAAAATAACAGGGAAAAACACTGCTAAAATATATTATATTATAAATCAAATTTAGCTTTTTCCATTATTTAACAAAAGCATTTCTGTAGCTAACTGCAGAAAATGCCAATGCCAAGGTCACGGGTTTGATTCCCAGGAAATGCAGGAACAACTCAGTGAGTGCGTGAATGTAAATAAATAAACAAACAATGCAAATTTAACCATAAGATTGCTTAATAGATAAATATTGCAAGATTAGTTTAAATAAAACAAAAACAAATAAATATAAAGTGCAATTAAAATAATTATAAATGTAAATACAATAAATCAAAATGATAAACAATGAAAAGTAAATATAAAATAAATTAGTATTATTAATTATAAAACAGTGCAAAATAAATTAATAAATACTGTAATAAATAAATATTCAATCTATATTCAAGAGATAAATGAGGAAACATTCAGTAATAATTTA
>SCHK01127251.1:255-18786 GCA_004124795.1 Poropuntius huangchuchieni | reverse complement strand
TATTATTCCCAAAATTGAACTCTTTAAAGACTGGCAAAAAAAAAATTTCAATAGAAAAACAGAACAGAAGATAAGAAAAAGGGGGAAAAATATGTATGAATATATTTATTACATTAAATATATTAAATATATTTGTTATAGGTATTTTTCAAGTACTACATTAGTACTTTTACATTACTGACACATATTGTTTGCTGCACTCCTCAGATCATGTTATTAAGATCAAACATACGGTTTTCATAAGCACTCAGGATGAATTACTATCCCAGAGTAAAGTATGAACAGTGTGAAATAAGGACCAAGATAAGCCAGGATTACATTAACCTGTGGTTCAGAATGACAGGTTTAACATTTTCAACTGTGAAAATCCCAGTCGGTGAGGGAAACGCACCTCGTCTGGTGTTTACAGGCCCTCCTCTCATGGCGAGAACCAGCTTGAGAGTGCAGCCTTCTGTGATGCTGAAAACAACCATAGGAAAACTCAATAAACTCAAAACCGCTAGTATACAGTTCTGCATTTATAAATATTTGCTTCACTTAACATGTGAAGCACAATGAGTGCCATCCAGCCCCACAATATCTTCCCAGAAAGCCACCATGTGGAACATTAACTGACAAGAATTTATGACAAATCCACCATCTGTGACCTCCAGACTGAGCCAGCCATCTCTTGAGAGAAGTGGCTGCATTTAAAGGAATAGCTCACCCAAAATGCAAAGGCTGTCATTATTTACTCACTTCCATGCTATTCCAAACCCTTTCATACGATTTCCTTTCTTTCATGAAACATAAAAGAAGATGTTCTTTTTTTTAACAACGTCCAAGCTGCTCAAGCGCAAATGAGATTTGAGAGCCGTGGCGGAGAGGTTTTCCGTGAATAACAACTTAAATATTACTCTGTTCTTCATACAAAGCTATCTTATGGCTTCAGAAGTCATCAAATATAGAGCATGAGTCATATAAACTACTTTTATGATACTTTTATGCTGCTGATGAGCCCTGGTCACAATATGGGAAAAAACAGCTTGGACATGGAGCAAAACATCTCTGTTCCACAAAAGAAGGAAAGCTTTTAAAGCAACATAATGTGGTAGTTAAACTTACTTCCTGTAATATAACTTTCTGGATCCTGTTTTGTAAAGTTGAAAAACAGACTGAAAACTCACCTGTAATCATGTAAGCAGTACTCATCTTCAAGCTCCGTACCATTCCATATCAAATGCTGCTGAGAGACCGGGATGCCTGTGAATGAAGATATGTCATAAAATGAGTATATATATATATATATATATATATATATATATAGCCATATTTTTATAATGCAAACTCAAGTCAGAGCAATAACGACATCTAAAAGCACATCAGACAAAAGAACAAACAAAGGAGTAACTGCAGAATAACAGGAGCATGAGGTGAACATCTGATTGCAGTAAATGGTTGACCAAATGGAATGTTTCTAAACTGCAATCATTGCAAGGAAATAGAAAGAGCACAGAAAAAGCAGAGGAAATAACACCTGGCCTTTGACATCTTATGAGCAGTAAAAATCAATGTCCAGTGACATTCATAACTTTCACACCCTAGAGTCTTTACAAAATGGTTTGGATTATTTTTACAAAGCACAGATTTCGAGGATAATTAAAAATAAAGATATCCAAATGGGGCTTTTAGCTCAATACAGAGCCTGTAGGTGTCATGGTGGAGAGGAAAACTGTAAACCAAGTGCAAAGATTAGTAAACCCACAAAAACTTGCTATTATGTGTATTTAAATGTACTGGCCTGAGATTTACAGCCATATAATAATAACACACACACACACAAAAGAAACTTGAGCACAAGTCATAAGGACAACTATCGTCATACTTTATATTAAGTATATTTATATTACTTTATATACATATTTTCTTTGTTCTTTTTAGAGCTTGACAGCTTTCATCCTAACTTGAAGAGAAATTAAAAATTGTGTGGGTTTAGAAGAACATTTCTCAGTAATGTATTCCTTTGAGATTTAAATGATTTAACCAACGTTTGAAATCAGTAAATAAATGAATAAAAGTATAAATTTTCTTGTTAAATTGTTTATTCAGCAAGATGCATTAGATTGATCAAAAGTAACAGAAATTTCTCTCTGATGTTACTGTAAATGTTACTGTGTTTGTTTTAAGGCCCTTAAAAGGTTTTAAATGAGAAATATGCTGTCTCCAATTTACTCATGGCTGGTAAGTGAGTCAGAAGAGAGGGCGTTTAGCCAATGAAGTTAATTTTGTTGAATGGCTACTGCTAGCTAAGAAATGTTTTAAGGACTCGTCTAGTAATGCTGTCATTACTATTTTGCTATGTTGTTCTGCAACCAAAGGGTCACATCTGACCAATTAGAAACAAGACATGTTGATGACCACACTCATACATACACAAATAAGCAGCTTATTTAAGCACAGAAAATCAAGGAACATTTAACCATTAATATACTAAAACAAATTAATCAATTCAAAAGAAATAAACTCTGTAAAAATGCATAGAAGCAGATCAAGGCGACACATGACCCATCAAAAGCAGAACAAATATGACTCAGATCTGCCCCCCTGTGTACACCAAATAAACCACAAATCATACCAACTTTATATCTAGCAGTGGTCAGAAAATACAACACCACAAAGCACAAAAAACATTTTTCATGGTCATTATGGTCGGTTATTTTTAAGACATTGCATTTGGACAAAGATAAGTGTACCACTTAAATTTTTCAGATGCCTGACCAAGCCTGTGATTAAGCGAATAGACATACCTTTATCAGGTGTAAAGTGCAATAAGACACCAGAACGCACCCATGCAACTCAAAACTGGTATCTGTTCCTAGAAGGGGTAGTTTTCTGAACAGGATCAGAGAGGAGTGTGACACAACCGTGTGAGGTGGTCAGAGCGGTTAGAGTGTGTGGCCTGCCCATTGTTTAGAGACATGCCTAGTCATGCTTTTTAAACTATAGCTACACAGTCTCATCTTAAACCTAATCTGAAACAGAAATTTAAAACACATTTCATATTGAAATGTGGATTACATCAACATATCCATCTCATACTTCTTCCCGCAACTGGTCTGATTACTGGAAGGGGGCAGCAAGTTCAGGTCCAGATGCAAAGCGTATCTGAGAATCTAAGATTAGCCACAATAACAGAAGTAAAACTAGGCCATTCCTCACCTGAAATCCACAGGGTGGATAAAGTCATCTTTAATAAAGCTAACTCCTGCAGGAAAGTGTCAGACATGGTGAAATGGGTGCTGTCTAACACATTAAAATGTTCCTGGGAGGAAACCCCTCTGTGCCTGAGACTGGCATGTTTAAAGACCCAACAGCCGGCAGGACTGTCAACGTCCCATCTGGGTTTTCAACTAATGCTTTTCCCGTCTCGTTCATTTCACACTTATCAGTGAAGTGCACTGCGTCAATCAGACTCACAAATGAAGCACCCTCAGTCCTCGTTTTCAGCCCAATGTTTGCTCATGTGCAAGTCACGAGAGACAAACTACATATAGCTGTGCCCCAAAATAAATAAAAACCTGTTCATTCAGAGAATACGAACACTTCCCATTCTAACAAAGCAGTTAGCTTCAGTCTTTCAACCATGCCACATGATGGCTGCTTTACAGGAGCAGCAATTTTAGCTGCTGGGTAATAACAATGGCAGCTTTGATGGGGAGGGAGAGAAGCAATTTATTCTCATCTCTTTTTTTGATTGCTCATGTGTTAAACCGGCAAGACACATGTTTTATCTGTAACTGCATGAGCGGATCTGTTAAACAAGTGCAATTACTGAGCATGCCAGTTGTTAATAAACAACTCAATTTCTTCTAAAGCTCTAAGTCTGAATGAAAACATCAGACCTGGACTACCGGGAATAAAGCCATCTTCAAAACTAATGATGGATATTTAATGTCTCATTAAAATTGTTCTAAATCACTATTCAGTCAGCGGAGAGTAATTAAGGTGCATTTGCTATTACAATGAGTCAATGTTTCCTTTTAGCATAACACAAATAAGGACTATAATGGATAAAGACTGTTTTAGATGAATGGAGTACGTGTTTATAATGTAATAACCAGTAACCAAAATCATTAGAATAAGTCATTATAATTAGAAAGACAATAATATGAAATGACCATAATATTTTAAGTTGCTGGTCAATCCTACAATACAATTTATTGGTTAGTTTATCGAAATTCATCAAAGTGACAATAAAAACGTTTATAATTTTATAAAAGATTTCTATTTCAAATGCTGTTGAACTTTCTAGTAATCAAAGAATCCAATGTTTCAAGTTTCACATTAATAAGAAGAAGAAATGTTTCTCGCACAATGAAATCAGCATATTAGAAAGATTTCTGAAGGATCATGTGACACTGAAGACTGGAGTAATGAAAATTCAGGTTACAATATGTTAAAAAAGTTATTCTAAATTGTAAAAATATTACTTTTTTACTGTATTTTTAATCAAATAAATGCAGCCTTGGTGAGCAAAAGAGACATTTTTGAAACTTTTTTTCAGCTTTTGAACAGTAGTGCAACAGTAGCATTTTGTAAGGACAGTAACTAAAAGTTTTAATAGTGTAAACTGTCTGTACATGTATAAGGGAATATGTATTTTTAGATGTTCAACATGTTCATCATTTTTAATCACTTAAAGAGTCAAGCAATCTGACCAATAATTTTTTCAAAGCTGAAATGTTCCACATAATCCCTCACTAAATATGAGCTCAGCATGTATAACGGTCCTAATTATTTAAGAATAAGAAACATGCAATTTAAAATAAAATTAGCACTCGACGAGTGTAATGTCATTATTATTTCAGAGCATGTGCTGTGTGTACTGAGTCAAGAGAGGACACATACCCTCCAATCTCTGAATCTTGGCTTTGACTGAGACGACCTGTTCAAACGGAGAGACACGCAGCTGGAAGCAGGTCCCTGTCAAAGTCTCAATGAACAGCTCCATGGTCTCGCTGAAGGGCAGCTTGTAGTGCACTACGCCTACATTATCATCATTGAAAAACGGTGGGTTCCTCTTGTCAGTCATTATTGCAAAGGACAGGGCTCAGGATGAGACAACAATGAACCCTGCCCAAGGTGGAGGAGTGAGGGCTGAGATATTGCCTCCGTCACAGCAGAAACACATCATGCATGGAGCTTTGGGCTGTGGAGAATCAAAATCTTTGAATTACCATCAAAAAACCTTATCAGGTGCATTTGAAAATATGAGTATACATGTTTTATATTTATTTATACTATGCTGTCAAATGATTAATCCAAACAAAAAGCTTTTGTTTACATAAAATATGTGTGTGTACTGTGTATATTTATTATGGATATATAAATACACACACATGCATGTATATATTTCAGAAAAAATATGCTATGTTCATATATTATATGAAAATTATATTATATAAAATATGAATAGAAAATAAATGCATGTAAATACATGTAAATATATATATACTTGGATGCAATTAATCGCAATTAATCATTTGACGGCACTAATAGATATAATATATATATATATATATATATATATATATATATAATTAAATTAATGAATTAAACTTGTTTACAACATTGAAGAGGCCATGCTAAAAAATTATTTTGCTTATTACTACATATTAATGATAAATAATACTTAGTAATACTTTTTCTTATTTTATACTTATTTATACTATTATACATTAATAATCATTTTACTAATTAATAATTATTACTATTCTATATATTCTATTCTTATCTATGTATCTCTTCTGTTGATCAACACTGATCTGTGTTGTGCTGAAAGTTAATGGATGTTGTGTTACCAGAATGTTTATTTACAATTAGTCTAAACAACACAAAAGTGTTTTAAAGCTACAAACGACGCTTTTCTAACTTCTAACCCAAAAGTCGACTAATAAGTGTCGTATCCAAAAGTCCAGTCGAGCAGCTAGGTTCTTTGACTTTTAAAACAGTCGTTCAGTAAGTTACACGTATTTGTCATCTTACCTTGACAGCATCAGAGATCTGCAGGGAGGGACAGCTTGGTCAGAGAGAGTCTGGCTGATGTCCCAGCCACAACACACCCCAAAAACTAGGTAGTTACCCCTATAAATAAAAGCGACTGATTCCCTAGTCTCTGAACTGTTATCCAACAGAAACTTGCAATAAAAGGTGTTTTAATTCTGTTGTAGCGGCTAGCTGGTTTAGCAAAGCGGCACAGGCTGCTCGACGAACTACTCGCGGATGCCGCTGATGCTTTCAAATTCCTATACCACCTTTACCGTTTCTGCACGCCAATACGTTACCTTATTTTTTCGAGCCACGGACAACTGCTTTTGTTTCGATGTTATGCGGCTCAAAGGCCCCATTAAAACAGAATACAAAAATCTGAAAAGGAGGCAGCCTATTGTGATGTTCTTAACTGACAGTGATGAGAACGAATGACATTAGCCGTTGGAGAAAAAGAGAACACCTCGTCCAATGGTAATGCGGAGTGGGCGGGACCATTCTCTCGACTCCCCTTTCCATCTCCCGGATGTTACCCCGGTCACCCTAGCAGCGTCAAACAACAATTTGCGACTGTATCTGGTTGCAGTTTCAGTGCATAACATTGAAAGGTTTAAAGATTTTACATTTTCTACATTGAATAATTAGCAATGGTTTGGTTCTCTGCAAATTTTTAATTCAAGCACTCAGACTCATTCAGTAGGTTTCATAAAATATATTTTCTTCAGTTTCCAAAAATCATTTCACATGCAACACAAGAAAACTTCAGCTCGAGTTATAAAAACATCAACAACAAAAGCACTTATGTTGGCGCATAGGCTTAGAGTTATGGCACCACACTGAAAAATGAAACATTACAGTTGACAATGTCAGAGGAATGTCTCCAATCTTAATCAACTTTTTTTTTTTTTTTTTTTTACACCTTACCAGACAATTGTCATGTTTAAAGTGCTAATAAAAGACACATAACCTTTGCAAATGTCAATGCCATTTGATGACCGCTACATCTTTTACCAATCAGATGACTTCACAGATGGCATTAGAGGTAAATAGATTTACAATCTTCTTTTTTCCAGGCTATTTTTTTTTTGTTGTAAAAGTTACATATTCGAGTTTAAATTATTAACAGTGTTAGATTAAATCTACCTTCATTTAGGCCATGAATATCGCTACAGAGTTAAACAAAATGCTGTTTTGTCGGAGGCTCAGTTTCCCCCAAAAGCGTTCAGGGGATCATCAAAAATATTACTGCCTGCTTCCACAGCTGATACGGGATCTTGGGTAGGCTGGTTCTTCTTAGACTTGGAGGACGGCTTCACTGTTGGTTTTGTAGCCCCAGTCGAGAAGATATCATCTGTGAGGTAAGAGCAAAAATCAAAATGCAAGCATTTGTGAATGTGTATTTACATAAACATTGTAGTCCCCTTTTTTTTTTCCCGGCCCGGGAAAAAAAAAAAAACATTGTAGTCCCCATATATGGTTATTTTGGGAAGGAGACTAGGTACCAATGCATGTAAGCAAAATTATTCAGTGACTGGGTAACTTTGCGCAGGCTCTTGCATACCTGTTTTTACAAATCCGAACACTTTTGTGCATAAGCAAAATCTGTATTTATCACTTTCGGGATGACGTTTACACATAGTTTTATACATGAGGCCCATGGTAAGAATCATAGTGAAGAGTGTTTTGCAGCGATAACTAACCCATGTCATCGTTGAATATAGATTTTGTCTCCAATTTTTTCTTTGCTTTCTTCTCCTTTGGCTTTGTGGTGCCAGTCAAGTCAGCAAAAATATCAACATCATCATCAAACAAACTTGCATCCAGTGACGCTTCCTTGGGCTTCTTCTGGGCCTTGGGAGGTTCTTTTACTTCATCCTGTAAACATTTATTTTACGGTCAATATGAAAACAAATCAATCAGTCACACCACTTCCTACTACCTCACTGATCTGTAATACCAAACTTAAAGAATGTGTGATATTTACCTGGAAAATGTCTGGTTTTGCAGAGCTGGCTTCTGCTTTGGAGTTTTTACTATCTGCACTTTTACTCTTTCCTGCTCCAAAAATATCATCATCATCTTCTTCTAGGAAGGACATTTGTTTGCCTTTCTGGACAGGCTTCTGTTTCACTGTGGCAAAAAGATCATCCTCATGGCTGTCAAAAATAGACGAGGCCTGGTCTTTCTTTGAAGCTATGACGGCCTCTGTCTTGGAGGCTTTCTTATGGCCTTCCTCGGTGGACTTTGCTTTGTGTTTTGAGGAGGGAACAGGCTTTGTAGCAAAGAGATCATCTGAATCAAACAGATCATCTCCAGAATCGAGAAATCTCTTTGGCCTGACTGCTTCATCGGGGCTCTTGGCAGGAGCAGGGGTGCTGACAGGTATAGTGAGCGCTGAGGGTCGCACTGAAACAGGGTTAAAGGTAGGGAGAGAAGCAGCCATAGCTGGTTCATCAGCTAGTATAGAGCTGCTTTCTCCAACAGCTTCCTCAGATTGCTGTGCTGCAAGATGTCTTGCTGTCCTTGTCTGCGGTCGCCGTCGCACTGCGCCTTTAGCCCGACCCTGCATCATAAAAAAGCCATTAACTAGACATTCTGCTAGTGTTAATTTCGTTAACGAAAACTATAAAGACAAATACTCAGACAACTTTCTTCCATGGCTAAGACAAGAAGAGATGAGAGATGACACCAACGTCATTAAACACTAGCTGAGACTACAGTATATCAACATGACACAAAAGATGAGACTAAAATGCAGTAAAAATCTTGTAAAAACTGTAAAAAAAAAATGAAAAAAAAAAAAAAAAAAAAAAAAAAAATACTCTCTATATCCAAAATCTGTCTATACTTTCTTCAAACAAAAATGGAGAAAAAAAATATATATAAACCTATTAAAATATCCTGAATAAATTCACTTACACAACCTCTCTGCCAGAGTAATTTTTGTATGTTTTAATATAAAAACATGATTATAATTTGAAATCAAATGAATTAATATAGTATATGAATAATTCTGATGTAGTTTCTCAAAAGACAACAATCATAAACAGTAATCACAATTATAATTTTGAGCAAAATATATATTTTTTTTTATCAGTCAAACATTTATGCAGCATGACTACAATATGACTAAAGTCTTCGGTAACACTTTAGCATAGGGACCAGTTCTCACTATTAACTAGTTGCTCATTAGCATGCCAATTATTAACTGTTCATTAGTACTTAAAAAGCACATGACCATATTCCGTATCCCTAATCCTACCCAATACCTAAACGTAACAACTACCTTACTAACTATTAATAAGCAGCATATTAGAAGGTTATTGAGGCAAAAGTAGTAGTTACTCGTTTGTTAATAGCGAGAATTGGACCTTAAAATAAAGTGTGACCTAAAACAGGATGTTAAATTAACACTACACTATACCAACAGCAGCAGTTTTCATTGCAATGGCACACAAGCAATATTTTGTGACACCTATAAAGCATACATACTGCAGTCTGACCTACCTTGTTAGCATTCTGTAGCGTGCTGACCTCAGCGGGAGAGTCGAAGCTCACCCCTCCCTCACTGGAGGGCTGATGATCAGGGATCGTGTCGGTAGCTGGCAGCGGCTTGGCAGCTGCAGGGAGGGAAGTGGGTGCCAGGCCAGGGATTACACTGACAGCTCCTGGAATCCGTGGCACTGCGCCTGGCAGAAGGCTGGCAGGGTTGACAGCTAAGCTAGCCTGAAAGAAATAGACAGGTCTTTAAATCTGTGACAAAACTTAAAATCAATACACAACAGTGCCTATTGCTCACATGCCAAGATCAGAGAAAGACTGGTTTGTACTATTTTAGAAGTACACTAGATTTGCATTTCCTGCAGGACATGATCATGCATGCAAGACAGCAACAGAAAAGTGAATAGGGTAGGGTCAAATCTAGGTTTTGTGTTTGTGTCAAATCAAGATTCCTGTTTAAATGAATGCAAGAAAGCAGTCACAACTCAGTATGAAGATTTTAGGTCAATGTCATAATTGTTGGTTATGTTCTAAATATAAATACACCGTTGTCTTGCAAACACTGTAAACAGCACATTGCTAGCTGCAGAGCGCTGCATCGAGTGGTTTCCTATTGGTGCAGTAATGGGTCACAATATTGGCACAGAGAGAAACAATGTTATGGCAAAGCTACAGATGTTCTGGTATACCAGAAACAGTGAAAATGTTAAGAGACAAGAATATATATATATATATATGGTTTGCAGACATATAGATTTTTAACAGTTTGCTGACAGGCACTGTGGAGTCATAAAACAGCTCAATGAAAAGCAAGACTGTAGCTTTTCTTTGAGTTCTGAGAAAGATCATGCCAGGAGGACAAAGTAAAAAACAGAGAGAAATACAGAAAACACTGTTTTCACAATGAGAGAAATGGAAGTATAGAGGTTTTATTTTTTTAAAACGTTACTTGAAGTTCTCCAATCCTTGAGGAGGTTTTTTTAGATTTTAGAGGGCTTGTGGGCTCCTGTGCGATTAAATAATAATAATTACATACAAATCAAACAATAAAAACCAATAACCATTTTAACAGGTCCTGGAAATGTCACAAATAATGTTTTCTATGTGGAAAATAAAATAAAATAAAAAATTTTAATTTTAAATATTTTAATCTATTTTCTGCATGTAAACAATGGCTTTTGGACAAATATTCTGTTGTATAAAGATGAACTAAAGTAACAAAGCAGACTTATTTCTGAGAGTACTGTACCTTGCTTGAGGTCAGTGTTGATTTGTCCATTTCATTTGTTGTTTTAGGCTTGCTGGGCTTCTCAGGTACTTTCTGTATGTGAATAATATAGTACAAGTATTTATGAAGAATTTAGCTTTCATGAAGTATAAAAAAAAAAAAACACACAAAACTTGTACAAGCTGGGAAACAAACAGTACCGGAGGAGCTTTAGGCTTTGCTGAACTGAAGAGGTCATCGTCTTCATCATCCCCGAACAGTGTGGGGACAACTGGTTTTGCAGAGCTCTGAGATGGCACCTGTAAAATGAAAATACCTCCATCAGTAAGTAACCTCTGTGTCACCATGAAGTGGAAAAAGCTGTGTAGATAGAATTACAAAATAGTTCATCATAGCATAGACTTACAGATGGTTTAGGAGATGTAGCAAAAAGGTCTACATCAGGATCGTTGTCCCTCTGTTGCGTGTGACTGAAAAGAAGTTCCTCATCTTGGAACACACCTGTGCTCTTCATTCGGGGCCCATGATCCTGAGATCACAAGCAAAATCAATAAATAACATTAACTACTTAAAGTCATACAAATTCATACCTCACAGCACTGAAAATCTCAAACAACCAACCTTTAGTGCATTCTTTTCTGTAGATTTTGATGTTTTAGGGGCAGGAATTATTTCATCAGTGTTCATATCTTCATCATCATCTTCATCATCATCATCATCATCAAAAAGACTCAGTGCTGTTTTCTTGGCCTTGGTCCCCTTGCTCTCCATGGGCGGAGGGCCCTCCTTTTGCAGCTCGTCACCATCAGCAATGTCCTCTTGATTCTTAGTCTGCTTCTGTGGAATAGAACCCTTTTTGGTAAGAATATTATTTAGGTGTAAACCACAATTTCCAATGTTTATGCTATTTGTAAATAGTCATTTTTTTTTATTTTGTAAACATTTTACTCACTTTACTTGTATCTTGCTTGTCTGCTAATACATCAATCCCACCAAAAAGGCTTACTGCTCCTACTGGCTTCTTCTTAATCTCAGTGCTGTTGTCAGAGGGCGGAATGGATTCCACTGGCTTCTTCTCCACAGGCTTCTTCTCCTCTGCTATCTTGTCTTTTGCTACATTAGGTGCATTCTCCTCCTCCGTAGATTCAAACAAAGAGGGAGCACCAGAAACCTGAAACACAATGCAATCTTTTGGCTACTAACAAAAACACGGACAATAATGATGTACAGTAGATGCTACGCAAAAAAGTGTGATAAATCATTCATAATGAATGACTGGAAACATACACTACCACTCAAAAGTTTTGGGCCTGGAAGATTTTTTGAAAGAAATGAATACTACTGTATTTAACAGAAACACATTAAAATTGATCAAAAGTGTCAGTAAAGACATGTTCACAATTTTCACCAAAATAATAAGGAGAACAACTGTTTTTAACATTGATAATAATCAGAAATGTTTCTTGAGCAGCAAATCCTCATATTAGAATGATTTCTGACGGATCATGTGACACTAAAAACTGGATATAAAACTATAATATATTAAAACAGATTTTTATATATATATATTTTCACTTGAAATAATATTTCACAATAGTACTGCGAAATACAATCTTTGGGGAGCAATAAGACTTTTTTTCGAAAACATTAAAAAAATTCTGTAAAGTAGCCCAAAACGTACATGGAAACTCAAGCCACAGTTACCTTTGCTTCAGAAGGAGCTTTATTTGCAGGTGTTTTGAAGCCAAAAAGAGGTTCTTTGTCCTCATCGTCATCTTCATCCTCAAACAGGAGAGATACTCTCTGAGATGACTTCTTACTGCAAGGACAGAAAAAAAAACTTTACAGCATAATAATTTGTTTCTGTCACTACTGAGTACATTAACTGATCACAGATCAACAAACCTTGACTCATCTGTGGCTGCAAACAAATCATCGTCATCATCAAACAGGCCATCTTTTTGTGGTGCTTTGACACTGGGTAGCCTAGAGGGGGCGCTAACACTCGACTTCATTCCACTGGGCTTCACTTCCGGACTCTCTTTGCTGGGCTTGGAGCTCATCCACTGATCCTGATATACAGACAAGCAAATGTTCTGCCATGTCATGTGATATCAGCATGATCGTCGATTGAACAAATAAAAATGCTATCAAAATAAACATATTTGTCACAATTTATTTTAAGGTCCAATTCTGGCCATTAACTATGACTTTTGCCTCAATAAACTCTAAATTTGCTGCTTACTAATAGTTAGTAAGGTAGTTGTTAAGTTTAGGTATTGGTAGGATTAGGGATATGAATATGGCCATGCAGAATGTGCACTTTATAAGTACTAATAAACAGCCATTATGTTACTGATAGGCATGCTAATAAGCAACTAGCTAATAGTGAGAATTGGTCCCCATACTAAAGTGTTAGACAATTTCATATAACCATTTTGTACTGCAACATATCACTCTGTACGGTATTTTTTTTACAATTGTATTGACTGTATTGTAATTGGTTTACTCTGCATTATACACACAAATACCTCATCATCGCTGAAGAGTGAACTGGATACAGGTTTCTTGGGTTGTAGAGATGTTTTTTGGACCTGATCTGACTTGGACTTTGGTGTTGTTAAAAAAAGGTCCTAAAAAACAATCAAAACAGACTTGTTGAAAACCACTGAATAAAATAAAATATATCTAGATTACCACGCTTTAAATTAAGCTTGCTTAACATCACCTCTTCTTCTTCATCATCAAATATTGAGAGCGGAGCTTTACTTGGTTTGTTCTGAGTTGTAGGCTTTGATCTACTTGCAGTCTCACTTGCGAATAGCTTTAAAACAAGAAAGAACCAGAACAGCAAATACATCAATGACAAGTATCAGGAGTCAGTTTGTAATTAAGACTGAGTGATGTAACTAAAACAAATATTTTGAATATTGTCAAGATATACATTTAAAGGAATACTTCACCCAAAAATGAAAATTCTGTCAACATTTAATCACCCTCATGTCCTTCCACACCCGTGTAAATTTCTCTCTTTCTTACGAACATAAAAGAAGATATTTTGAAGAACCAAACAGTGTTGGTCCCCATTCATTTCAATGATAGAGAAAGAAATACTATGGAAGTCAATGGGGACCATCAACTGTTTAATTACCAGCATCTTCTTTTATGTTCAACATAAGAAACAAACTCACACAGGTTTGAAACAACATGAAGGTGAGTAAGTGATGACAAAATTTTCATTTTTTGGTGAACTATCCCTAAAACGTCTTATCAATTTGAGTAATAATTTTCAGTAATTACATAAACAGAAACAAATCACACCTTTTTTTGCCTGAAAAATTTCTTCATTCTAAACATTAATACTTTTAATTCATGAGACAAAAAGTGGCTACAAAACTAGTCTACTGAATCTTTGGGCTGGGCGATTTGGGCAAAAAAATTTAAATATCGAATTTTTTCAGAATGTTTGACCGAATCATTTTTTTTTTTTACGATTTTTAACTAGTCAACTTGAAAACTTTTTCTTTATTAACCCTCTATTTAATGAAAATTCAATTCCAAGTGCATCACACATGAAGTTGTCAACATGATGTAAATGTTAAGCAAATCGTTAAGTATCTATGGAGAAAAGATGCATGAAATTCAAATATATCTTGCACAAACTTGTCTTATACATATTATTTGTTTAGAAATAATACAAGGAAAATGCTTTAAAAAAAATATCAAAAGTCAAGGTAATTCAAATTCAAAATGACTTAAGGTATAACACCAGTAGACTATTGTTAACTAGGTTCTCTAAAAACAACAGCAGCTTTCAGCCTGTCACCATGATGCAAACATGAAATATCAGCCATACAGTAACGTTAGCATTTACAGGTTTTTTTATTCGCTTGTGCTGATTGGTTTTTCTATGTAAACAGCGTCTCTTGCATGAAACAGCATTCTAAAAACACAGCGCTCATGTTAAAAGAAGTTCACTCCCATCTTATTACATGTATTTCTTATTCCACTGCCCACGTTACATCTTAGTCAACACAAAAGTGCATTCTATGTGAATGGCGTCTAGCCGCGCGCCGACATACAGTCAGATCATTCTTTTCTCTTTACTGTTATTACCGGCATATTGTAAAATCATCTAACGTTTGGAAATATTTCTATTAAAAATCGCGATTCCTCGATTTCTAAAAAATAAAATCGTGACAAAACATTAAATTCGAATTAATCAATAAAATCACCAAGCCCTACTGAATCTTTAGGAGATTTACTAACATACTATATGAAGTTAAAATTATTAATATATTATACTATGTAATCACTGTAAAATTCACAGTGTTGCTTAATTTTATATCACCACAGAAATTGCAAAAATACTTGAATATTAAATAAATGGCAAAGGCAGCATTAATTGAAATACACAGGAAAACTGAGAATAGGCTCTCTGTATCATGTCGATAGAAAAGTGATGTACTTGTGAGTCTTCATCGTCTGAGAACAGACTCTTGCTCTGCGTTTTCTCAGATGCAGGTGAAGATTTGACTGCTTCAGGTGGAGGTCCACTCTGCAAAAACAATGCAAAAATAATAAATAACAATTAAAACATCATGTATTAATAGAACAGAGAGACTGAAAGTTTTCTACCTCTTCAGACTTGGTAGACTCTTCACTTGTGGAAGGCCGGCGTTTCTTCAGACCCTCCAGTATATTTTTAGTGCCGGGCCCAAACATTGAAACGGCACCAACAGGAGGCTGCAAGCAAACTCATTCAGTATATAACCAGTAACAACAATCATAATGAAATAATGATGATTAAAAAGCAGACCTTTTTCTCTGGAGGACGTGTCTCCTCCTCCCCTTCGGTTCTTTTCTCTTGTTGGGAAAGAGCTGCACTGGANAGTAACAACAATCATAATGAAATAATGATGATTAAAAAGCAAACCTTTTTCTCTGGAGGACGTGTCTCCTCCTCCCCTTCGGCTCTTTTCTCTTGTTGGGAAAGAGCTGCACTGGTTTTCCCACTGAACATTGTTCCGCCTTCATCATTATCCTCCTCATCAGCTTCTCCAAATAGGTCTACAGTCTTCTTTGGCATTTGCCTCTCTTGTCCTGATCACAAAGATACACATTTAAGTTTTACCAAAAAGACAGTCAGTTGTCATACCACAGGGAAAAAGATAGATATGTACCAGGGGTGGACTTGTTAGGCGTCTTTCCACTGAAGAAGTCATCATCATCGTCTTCATCATCAAACAGCCCACCTCCCACCGAGGCATGCTTTGGAACTGCCTGCACTTTGGGCTTCACTGGACTCTTACTGCCTTTGCTCTCTATTGATTCTGAATCATTTGGTGAGGCAAAAAGTTTGTTTCCTGTGGAAATATCTTACTCATTAGCTACTACAGAAAACTTTTATGTAAAACAGTGTGCGAGTATGCAAATTGAAAGCAGTTAATGCTTACCAGGAAAGATGGAGACAGCGCCAGTGGGTATTTTCTTAGTTTTAGGGGGCTCTACAAAACCAATGAAAAGATAAGATGGCAATTATGTAAAAGAGTTTTATGTGTCAACACATGGTGAGTTTCAGAATGTACAAAGAGTAAGTAAGAAAATGATATATATATGGCCAACGAGTCATTATAGTAAAAACAAAGATGCTGTGACAACGCTTGTTAATTGGCTATTTATAAAACATAAAGAGTTTTGTTTTTTTCAGTAAGACAGTTATTATTTTAAATGGCTATTTATAAAACACATAAATAAATAGAAATTAAATAATTATTACTAGTGCTGTCAAACAATTACTCATGATTAATCACATTTAAAATAAAAGTTTTTGTTTACATAATACATGTGTGTGTGCTGTGTATATTTATTATGTATATATAAATACACACACACACAGTATATATTTTTAAAATATTTTCCATGTATTTACATGTACATATTTATATTTATATAATTTATATTATATATATTTAATATATAAACATAACATTTTCCTTAAATACATGCATGTGTGTGTATTTATATATACATAATAACAGTACACACAATATACAGTACACACACAAATATTATGTGAACAAAAACTTTTATTTTGGATCCGATTAATCGCAATTAATCATTTAATCATTTGACAGCACTAATTATTATATTTTTCCCAGTCAACCAGGTACTATAAATGGCTAATGCATAAACTGAAATACATTTAAATTCATTTTAATTATTTTTTTGTGAGAAGAAAGATCACAGAGTAAAAGCAGGAAATCGGTTGGCTGGAACAATGGATCATATTTGACTACAGTATTGCGCAAATGACTAATCAGTATTAAAGTTATAATGTAACAGAAGTCTTACCTGTTGCCTGGATTACAGTCTTTTCCTTTTCCATCGGCTCGGTTTTGGGTGCATCAGAAAACAGATCTCCCTAAAAAACAAATATTATGAACTGACTTTCACAGATTACTACCATTTCTTTTTCTAGATGTACTTGTATGCTTTTGTATGATACTACATTATTATTTACCTCATCATCATCATCAAACAGGCCTTTGCCTCCACTAAAAAGTCCACCCTTTCCACCGAATGGAGAATATTCCTCATCTTCCATTTTTGGTGGTTTGAACATCTCATCCTGATCATCCTCCACTGTAATTACATATACATTACAATTATTTTACTAGCTACAGTATATCATACAATTTTCTTTCATTTCTGAAAGAAATTATGATACAACTATACCAAAAGCTTCAAAAATGCTAAATAATAGTGTAGAGTAATGCATATACAGTAATTTGCTGATTCTTATATGTATATACACTACTATACAAAAGTTTGGAGTCAGTATCATTATTTATTTATTTTCGAATTTAATATTTTAATAAGAAAATACATTCAATTTGTGCATTAAAGCTTTGCTATGACAAGAAAAATTTTTAAATATAAAATAAATAGTAAAGTACAGTTTTCACTATATTTTTATTCAAATAAATGAAGCCCTGGTGATCATAAGAGACTAAAAAATACAGACTCCATACTTTCAAATGGTAGTGTGCATTTGGCAGCATGATCTGATAAGCACATGCTATATGAAGTGAAGACACAGTCGCTCATACCCTGAGGTTTTGTCTCTTTCTTTGTTTTACTCTTCTTCTGGGTAATGGATGGGCCTGATGACAATGCTTGAGAACAAACAAGTGCATGCACACATACAAACTTGAGAAAGAGAACTAACTGAATGGAAAGATGAAAAGGTGTTAAACAATAAAACATTAAAATTCATATGTTGTTCGTGACCATACATGTGCGATCTGCTTCTGGCTTATTTGGAGTCTCTCCCTTGATTCTGGCTGCTAGTTCATCAGCAAAGGATGGCAGACCAGTGTCCTGAAAGACATGGGGTGCAGGAAATCTAATGTTAAGTTTTAGTTTGCACATTTTAGTAAGATAACGTCTCATACTAATTAACCAAGTATGTCAGAGGTGGTAAAAAAAAAAAATACAAAGCTATTAACCTTTTTGAGCTCATCTTCATCCTTATCAGACCCTCCAAATATGTCAGAATCTTCATCTTCATTCTCTTCATCAGCATCATCATAACTAGCAACAGATGGCTTCTGTAGGATGAACAAATGAAAGTTTGACCAGAATTACAGCAACCTATATATGGTGCACTCAATGTAAAACACATGTTTTCATTTAAAAAATTGATTTACCTAAACAAGGCTTTATCAAATGTATAAATTCACTACATTACTAATTATATTTCTAAAAGAAAT
>SCHK01127194.1:0-11899 GCA_004124795.1 Poropuntius huangchuchieni | reverse complement strand
AAAATTTGGCACAGAACTCGTCCCACTACAGACTATACAGTATATATATGATGAAATCATGAATTAAAATCTAAAATGATGATATATAATTATGTAAAATTATATATGAAAAACACAAAAGACATTTCAAAGAATGTTTTTGTCCATACAGTGAAAGTCAGTGGGCTCCAAAACAACTGTAAGCACGAAAAACACTGAGATATATGTTGAAATACTGTATTTTGTGTTTAAAGAAGAAAAAGTCATACGGGTTTGAAACGACATGAAAGAATTTTCGTATTTGGGGAAACAGTCCCTTTAAACTCTGTTTATTCGAATCAGATGTTCTTTGGATTTTTTAGCTTGTGCATTTTGATTTCATTAATTGATTAATTGCATTCAGTTTTTTCTCTCTGCTATACGTGTATTTATAGCACTAAAGTGTCTTGTTGCTAGGAGATAGTGTGGGAGCCAGGGACCCAATGCAAGAGAGAGAGAAAAAGGTATGAGAGTGGAGGGAAAAGGCGCACTTCTTGTGAAAGCTGAATGACAAATACACTCACGCATACGCCGTGAGTCAGCGCTGACACGCACACGCTGTGGGATGCTTTGTGTTTCTGTGTGCCCACTCGCTCGGTGGAGGTCTGGTCCCACAAACACACAGCTAATCATATATGAGCCGTTTAATGTGACATGTCTTGGTAAAATTGCCATGAGTGGTGATGAATGATGAGAAGACTTTAAGTCACGTTCCTATAGGCATAAATCTTTTTGAAAAAGGCACCAAAATTACAGGCCCAATTGGTGGGTGCATTTTTATTTTATTTTTATTTTAGTATAACGTTTTGAGTATCACTTCTGTTGCGGTTATGCTAGTGTTTCTTGTAAAAGGAATCAGGCCTTTGAGTTTTACTCCAGTTGCAAATAGGAGATTGCAGTCTGATTTTAGTGTTTTTATTCTCGCTGAATCTTTCTGTTGAGTTGATTCAATACCAAATGACTCTTATGAGCTGAATCTTTTTCGTGAATCAGAAACATGCAGCGCAACCTGTGTGGTCCATTCATGATTGAATGCCTCTTATTTGCTGGAATCAGAAGCACTGTCTGATTCATAAGTTAATAACTCTCTTGAGCTGGTCTGAATCAACCTGACGTATCCTGCACTGAATGAACTTGCTAAGTGGTTACTGAATCAACATCTGACTCACTCACTGAATTGCAAGTTACTTTATACATGAACCAAATTTGTGTCCTTAATGTTTTTGTAACTTAAATTCAGGATATTCATTGACTTGTTGCTCATACGACTCTGTGTTGTTTACCTCAAGAAATGGAACCGATCCTGGTGCTTTTCAGTGGGTCAAGAGAGTTTTACATCTCCGATCTGCCAGATCCTCAACCAAACATCTCAATCATGAGTCAAGCCGCATTGCCGACTGTTCAGCAGTTGTCACGGACAGTTAGTACCAGCCCACGGTGTCCAAGTCATCCTACCGCCCCCCTGCGCAGCGTGGGTCCCCGCAGCACATGTGTGCGGTTGGCGGTGGCGGTAATGCTGAGCTGTTCTGCGTTCGCTGCCTAACACGGCGATAGGCTTTATTAGCAGCCAAGCTCTAAACCGTCTGAAAGGGGCATTCCAGTGAGCACAACAACACATCGCACGCCAAGACCCTCTCTTTCTCTTTTGTGTGCGAGTGTGGGAATTATGCTGTTATTTTCAGTCGTTCCCACCTGACATAGCGTGCCTGAGAGATAGAATCTCGGTTCATTGTTTTTTGCCCTGATTTTGTTTTTTCTTTTCTAATAGGACATTGTGTCTAATTTAGAGCCAGCAGAAATACTTCACCTCGTTTGGGTCGAGTCTGCAGACTTTGCTTTTTTCGTACTCGTCTAAGTGCGCCAAAGGCTAGCATTCTCAGGTGTTCCTCGTGCCTGTTTCAAAGAGCTCTTCCGCCGTCTCACGATGTCACGTTGACTCAGCGTTGTGCATGGATTCGTAATAGGTCTGTCACTTAGCATGTTGTGTAACCGTCTGTCCGTGTTAACGTCTCAAAGCACAAACAGTTCCTGTAATGAGACAAAAGACCCTTAAAGTAACGGCCGTGTTTTTGCCTCGCCTCCAGCGGCCTCCTGCTTCTTTTTCTGCAAGTATTGAGTCTAAAAGTAGAGACTGTGTACCATCTGTGTGTGTATATGAGTGTTATTTTGACTACTGCCTCAAGGATTCTGGATCGACACTCTCGTTAACTAGACACTTAGGCATTTCTTACAACTTATTCAGACTTGGAGGTGATTGAGAGATAAATAGAAATCGCAAACAAACTTTTTTGTTTTTTTTACCAGACTAGAGTGTGTCTGCATATAAAGGCCTACAGCCTTGGAAATGCATCGTTCCCTTGGCTTAATGTCATTTAATAGACAGCAGAGGTAATACAACCTCTTATTAATCGAGATAAGATGTGGTGAAACATGCCCTCACTTTACTTTTCGCCAAACGCTGGCTAGATTGCATCAAGGTAGCAAGACTCTCAAGTGTGTCTTGTGTCTGACCTCTAGGGTTTGCCTTCCCAGACTGGGCCTACAAGCCGGAGTCGAGTCCTGGTTCCAGACAGATCCAGCTCTGGCACTTCATCCTGGAGCTGCTGCGGAAGGAGGAGTACCACGATGTCATCGCCTGGCAGGGGGATTACGGCGAATTCGTCATCAAAGACCCGGACGAGGTGGCACGACTGTGGGGCGCCCGCAAGTGCAAGCCCCAGATGAATTATGACAAGCTCAGCCGAGCGCTCAGGTGAAGACTACATCTTCTTATTAAATTGTATTGTGTCATTTTCACCCACTGCATCTTTGCTGATGAAAATCTGCATTAGAGTAACTGAATGAATTTGGGTAATGTTCAACAACCAAGTGATAACATTGATAAGCACTCTACCGATGCAGTGACTGCTCTAGATGTGACTAAATGATTTGATATCTTATTTCAGCCATTATCTTTGATAAGACATTTCCAGAATGAGCTCAGTTAATATTTGATGTGGATTATACATATATTCCATATTACCCATTTTTGGTGTTTATTTAGAGTGTAGGCCTTATCACACCAACAACGCTAACTATATTAGTGCCCCCACGCCAATGCACAATAACGTTATGTGTATTAGAAGTGTGCTGTTATGATGTCTTCCGCTTTAAATACTCACGCTTTAAAGTCGGGTGGACTCTGGTTGGCGGTCAGTGTTTTATTGTTCATCAGGTAAAAAAACATTTTTTGAAAGTGATTGCAGCAATAATATTTCTGTTTCATCATTGTTATAGAAGTAATGTGGATGCTGATATTATCATAGAATTAGAATGATTACTAAAACTTCAGTTATATAGTTAGCAATATAGTTCTCGTCCTTGGTGTGAATGGGCATTATCACTTTTGACAACATGATAACCTTAGATAGCATGCTATCTTAACAAAGTGCCGACACATTCTGTAGCAATAGATGTTAGATATATATTTCATATTCAATTGTGCAATCATTCAATTGTGTCAACTTGATATGCTAGCATAAAAGTAGAATGTAACCTGAGCAAAATGCTAACAACCAGACTGATGATGCATATTTATGCTAACGTAAAATGGCTTCATAGATTAGCAACTTGACAGCATTAGATTATTGATGTTGGTGTCAAATCTCTCTTGTGGTTCATTTTAGTCACCATTAGTTGAGTTGCTTCTCACTTTAGTCCATTTCGTCTGGAATTGCAAGACAGCTCACTAGAGTTTGGTATAAAGTGAATGAGTTTTGTACAAGAGCAGCATTTCAGTTCTTATTTTAACTGACTTTCTGTTCATCAACAACACCTCTGCATTGCTTGTCTCTCTGTGTTAGCCTTCCTTCCCGTATACCATTTTTCCGCCTTTGCCTTTTTCCGTCCTCGTCTGTCATTCGCAATCTGTCCAGTTGCCTGTTTGTCTGTCTCTTCGTGTTATTCAACGCTTTGGACTGGTCGCCATGGCAACCTGCGGATGCCCACTCAAACCTGCTGAACCTGCCTTCACCATCCCAGAATAATCAAGCCCACTTAGCTCTCATCAGCCATCACTTACAGGACTAGCGTGCATCCTCCACTTCCGAGAACTCTCTTCATTTCTCAAAGAGAAATATGGACATATGAATGGAAGAGGAAGGGAGGGGGAAGAAGAAAGGCATCATAAAGCTGTGTACAGTTCAGATGTGAAGCAGAAAGTTCCTCAGTGTCACACCTCTGTTCAACACATGTGGAGGACACAAAGCATGTCCTCCAAGTTAACAAAGACGCGCACACACATTCTACTGTGACCTCATATTGACTTTTTCATGCTCTGTTGAAGCTAATTTTCTTCATCCGCAAAATTGTAAAGTTTGTGGTGTTCATTTCTAGGCCCACACAGAATCCTCTGACAAAACTTTTGCCGATTTGATTGCCAGTGTTTCTAAAAATCTACAAATCTTTAATCCTTTGTATTTTCATTCAGGCAAACATCACTATTACTTAAGTTTAATGGTTTGTTCAAATGGCTAACATTAAGTACTACATTTTGGTGTTTTATCTGCATTGTTTTGCAAATTCTAGACTCTGGCCAGTAAGCAACAACCTAGCAACCAACCAGGATACACTAGCAACTTATAGCTATATACGGTACAACTTACTATTGAATGGTTACCGAAAAAAACATGGTAATACCATCAGGAACTGGGTAAAATCCATGCAATAAGTGAAAAAAATTATTTTGTGCCTTTGGATGTCAGAATCTGAATTTTTCTAGAATGCTGTAGTCAAAGACGCCATTTGAAGCTAAACGCAGATGTTTAAACTATGGATAAAAACTGCTATGATTATTCTACTTTTAAAGCATGAATTTGATTTTAAAAATAGGTCTACATAATATTCACACATACAATTCATAGGGGACATATTGTATTAACCTTACAGTTACAGCAGGTATGGTCAGGTATTAAAATTTTTGGCTAATTTCATCGTGCTTTCATCAGCAACCAATAACAGTACTTTGTTTACTACCAGTAAATCTATTCTGTAGATTTTTTGGGGAAAATGTATGAAAAGTGTGCACATTCAGCGTGAATCTAGTCATTTGGGAAAGAAAGGCCTGAAGGCACTCTCTCTCTGCTTTCTTTTCTTCCATACCTAAGAGGCTGCACGTGTTCCCTAAACACCATTCAGACAGACTCCAGGCTGCACAGGCATCTCATTGTTGGGCTGTTGAAAGTGAACAGACTGCAGGCCAACAGACAATGCAAAACAACATGTACACACTTGTCGTATTTACCTTTACCTGATAACCTGATGCTGCTTGTAGACCAACATATAACCAGACCATTGCTTTCATAACGGATGTCATCCCTGTTAAGCTTAGTGAAAGTAAACAAAAGGTCATTTGGATCAGCCGTTTCACTCAACAGCATATGTGCTGCATGTATGTGAACGTCTGCACAACACGCGTGTGCAAATAGACATGCTTAAGAGTTCTTGTGCTCTTTTGAAGCAAGTTCAAATGCACTTCAAAGTGTTGTGTATGTGCCCTTTTCTCTGTTGGTTGAGTATGTGCCTGTGAACTTCTCAGTGCTCTGATTCACACATCATTGTATATCACAATCATGTCTTCTCACACATGCACTCTCTCAGTGACATCTTAATTAAACACATTGAACCCATAAATCATCTTAACATCTGAAGCTTCAAATAGCCATGAAGTCACGTATCTGCTCTGCACATATCTGAATCTGGCTGGCTGAATCCTTTCATGTATGGAAGAATTTAACGTGTGTGTTATATATAATAACTTTCAGTGCTCCTTAACGATGCAGTAATTATGTTAGGCTTTAACTGAAAAAGGTTTGGTTTTTCTCTCTTTGGAAAAGCTGGTCTGACATTTTGTTTCCTGACAGGTGCTGCATATGATCATAGAATTTTGGCTACATAAGATTTTTAACAGATCTGTTTAAAATGAAGAGCATTTAAGCATAAGAAGCAGTGTGCATGTGATCTGATCTAGGTCAATTAGGTTTAATGTAATTTACAGATCGAACAATTATTATTTTTTTACATTAAGGCCAATTCTGTAGTTGGAACTTTCATCTCTAAACTGGTCGTTGCCTTTGCAAAGTTTAACAAGTACAAGAATGTCAAATACATAAAAATGGGTGGCCTTCAACAAACTGTGACTCCTAATAATGGCTTTGGCAAGTGTGTAACCATGCCAACACTGTCTCCGCAGATACTACTACAACAAAAGGATCTTGCACAAGACCAAAGGGAAAAGATTCACCTACAAGTTCAACTTCAACAAGCTGGTGCTGGTCAACTATCCGTTCATTGACATGGGCTCTGCAGGTGAAGACCCCTGCTTCCTAAACTCAATCTTTCTGAAACCCACCCATTTAGTTTGATGTGCAAAGCAAAACGATTGTTAAAATTTCTCAACCTTTTTCATAGGTTCTGGTGTTCCACAAAGTGCACCTCCTGTCCCATCAGGTGTAAGCACTCATTTCCGCTTCCCTCCATCCACGCCATCGGACGTCCTCTCTCCTAGCGAGGAACTGCGCAGCCCTGGTGTCTTCAGTGCTGTGCCTCGACGCATAGCGCGTGGCTCCGTCTCTGACTGCAGCGATGGCACCTCCACCAACTCGGAGCTTGAGGAAACTGGCATAGCTCCCGGTGACGAACGCCCGGCCGACCGTGCCTTCAGAAACCTGCTCCATCCACGCTTGTCCCACGATTCCTTGTTCCGTGTCTACGGTGCACCACCCAACCCAACTGGGCTCCCCAGAAGCGGGCCCCACGGGCCCCCACACAGGGTCCACCCTGAACCCTTGTCTCCATTCCCAGTGTCCCCTCTCCCAGGCCCTGGAGGCTTGCTGGCTCCTGCTCTTTCTCCAGCTCTCTCCATGACCCCTACATCTCACATGGCCTACACACCTTCTCCTTCCCTGTCACCCATGCTGGGCTCCCACTTCTCGTTCAATCCAGAAGACATGAAGCGTTACCTGCAGGCTCACACTCAGAGTGTCTACAACTATCATCTGAGTCCCCGTGCGTTCTTGCACTATCCCAACATCGTCATCCCCCAGCCCCAGCGCCCAGACAAGGGACTGGGAGCGCCAGCAGGTGTAGGTCCACACCTGTCAAGTCACCCTCTGCACCATCAGGCTGAGGAGCCTCATCTATCTCCGTTCAAGTTTAAGTTACAGCCCCCACCACTGGGTCGCAAACAGAGAGAAGGGCCAAACCCGGCTGGAGCAGGACATGCTCCAAATTCTGGAAGCGCTGCTGCTTCCTTCTCTTACAGCGGGGAGCCTGGCTCAGCCTCAAACTCTGCTTCATCTGGAATGATGACCAACAACTCAACCCCAGCTGGTCCACCAAAGATCAAGGTATGTTCACCTTAAAAAAAAATCCACATTGTAGTTCCTTCGAGAATGAAAATGGTTTTCTGTAACGCTCCTTTTGCTTTCTTCTGTAGGTTGAGCCTATCTCAGACATGGAGTCGGAGGAAGAAGTCGAGGTCACCGACATCAGCGAGGAGGAGCATGAAGACGACGAATGTGATGTCTTTTCCCCTCCCCACCCCAATGGTGGCCTCGTCCCTCCACCCAATCACGATCGCATGACTGACGATGATGATCTTGAGGAAGACGTCTTCAAGACCCCAGCTGCCCCTACCTCAGGGGTTGGGGTAAATCTTTTAGGTCTTAAAGCAGAACCCCGAGAGGTAAACCTGGCCCAGGGCGCTCCCATTAGCCCCGGGGGTACACGCTGCATCCCTCTAAAGCTGCGTTTTAAGCGCCGCTGGAGTGAGGACCAGCGAATGGAGGCGGGAACCGAAGAGGCTGAGGACAAGAAGAGCAGGGCAGAGAGGGAGGAACTTACCCAGGAGGTGGAGCCTAAACTGGGGGAGGAAAATGGAGAGCGGAAAAGTCCGGAGACTTTGGCTGCACCCCTGGGGACGGGCCAGAGGAGGGTGAGCTCTGAGCTGCAGCGAGCGACAGCACAGCTGTCTTTAGAAAACAACGTTTGCTGAAGAAGACATGGTCAATCACATAAACTTACCAACACAGAGCTGTCCTCCTTAAGGGCTGAAGGCAACTGTTGCTCTCAGAAGTTACGTGAAGACCATCCATTCAGCATGTTCGGATGCCCAAAGCATCTTTTAAACTTCTGTACATGCAGGTTCACTCACTTCAAAATGTTGCAACACTAAAAATGGTTAATACTGACATCTTTTTTATGCATTTTAAGTAACAAGGCCCCTTTCCCAAGTTTAGCCAGAGCCCCTTGCTTACCGAACCCATTCCTTTTTGTTTGCTGTGCTAGACTAACATCATCCCACTAGTATTCTTGGACACTTGGACACTTTTTTCCCCCCAAGAAGCTCTCCGTTAGGATTTAGGGATCAACCCAATACATTTTTTGTAAATCAAGAGATTACGGAAGTGCCTAAACTGGATGTTGATGCACCCCTGTAAAATATGGGTAACGATGGTGATCTTTTTTTTTTTTTTTTTGTCTTGTCGTTCATGCCCATGAATTTTAGTCACATGATCACAGGCAAGTGGACATCGTACACAGACACTCTCGGATGAAGTGAAAAATGCAGGAAGGATGCTGGCCCCACCTCAAACTGAATCATAGTTCTCAGACTTTGCGATTACATCTTCTCTTTCATTTCATTTTTTTATTTTTTTATTTTTTTTGCATAACAAGATTCAAGTCCCAGACTTTTTGCAGAACCACAGCTTGCCTTTCGCTCTCAAACCAGGCCCTTCATGCCATTAACGCTAGCGTGCTATCAGCCTTCACTGCCGGCTCCGGACATCAACTTTCCTAGCTGTTCAGCAAGCTCAGCCGGCTGACGGGACCACTCAACAACCTCTTAACGTATCTTAACACATGTATATACATTGGGGGATTCGTTTTATGTATGTTAGTCCGTCTTCATGACCACCAGCTGGATGACAAATTATAGATCACATACGATTATTCCTTCACCAACTTATTTATTTATTTTTTTATAATGCAGTTTTAACCCTGAGGGAACGTAATAGGAACACTGGGGCAACGTATGAGAGGGCGCATTATGGTTTTAGCTTCGTAATCATCCCTAAAACCACTTAAACAATCCTATACACCCTGCTGTTTTGTAAAGAACGCAAATATTCATGGTTTGTTGGCGGTAAATCTCAGGCATACCACCCCACACCCCTTTCCTCTATCCAACAGGTTGTCTTTGAATATAAAGCCTTCAGATGAACAAACATTTGTGCCTTTTTACGGAAGATGACCGCCCAGTGCTTTTCAATGGGTTGCTTTATCGACACGTACCAACTCACATACAGGAGAGGCCTTAGAAACACGACCTCAAACACTGCTTTTATGCCTTATTTAGTTTTGTACCTTAAAAGAAACTATCCTAAATAAGATTTGCATTTAGAGTCCATATATTCTCACTTTATTGCACGATAGTCGTATATATTTGATAAAAGAACAAACGCTGGTTTTGATACAAATTATATTTCAGAAGGTAAATCTATATGGTAAATCTATGTCAGCGGGATGTTTAGTTTCAGGGCCCTACAGTGCTTTACTGTGAAAGAAAAGTGTTGTTATAGACAAAGTTAAACATAACTGACCAATCGTTGAGAACCCTGAATGGCACAGCTGTCCTTGGCCTTATAAGGTCTACGTATAGTTTTAACTCGACCCGTCGCATTTGCGTTCTCCATCTCAGTCTCTCTGCAGTGTTTTAGTTGCAGGAGGCTGTTCTTCATTATCTTCAATGATCCAGATTGAACAGGTAACACATCCTATTTGGCTTAGCGTTTGGCTATGGCCAGCTCCATTTGTAGCAAAATGCAGGGACTTCGTAGTCAATGACGTCCTCGAGAGAGGGACCTCACTTCACCGAACTGACACCTAGAAAGTGGACATTCAGCCTCTTAGCCCTCATCTAAGGAGGAAATATAGGACCTGACACACTTAACACTCATTTTTTTTTTCTTCCTCTCTTTACTTTTTTGAAGTTTGTTTGGCGGCCTTACACCAGTTCAGTATCTGTATTTTAACTGACAGCTGCCTTATTTGTTAGAAAATACTTTGTTTTCCTCTCGCTCTCTATTCAATATAAACAGTGCTCTTTTATTATACCTTTTTTGTTTATATTACCATTTATCATTTTTAATGTTGATATTATTGCTGGTATTTCGTTTGTACCCCTTACCTGGATTTTAACCTGTCAAGATGAACATTTTAATAAAGCGTATTCCTCTACCCTCTTTGATACCATGATATAAAAGTGCTCTGGCTTTGTATTATTGCTGGTTTTTAGTTGTAATTAAGAAAACCAGGTGAAGAGGGAGGGTGACATTATGCTATCACATTTTTATTTTAATGTCTTTTTTTTTTTTTTTGGTTGTGTACATATATAAATATATATTTTCCATTTTGAGGGGATGATGTAAGAAAAAGACAATTATTTCTTTATTGTGTTCAAGGTCTTTCTCCTTTTGCTTCTTTCTTAAAGCTTTCCATCTGTCTCTCAACGGTTATGTAATACTTTGTAAAGAGAGACAAAACTTGACGTTACAAGGAACCATGTATACTTTAGTTTCTCATGTGGTTTCTTTTGCTCTTGTAATTAAAACTGTAATCAGGGTTCATTAAAACAGGTAAAAACGGACTTGGGTTTCTTGTCCTTCATTTACATCTCTCCTGATCTCTCTCTGTTGATGGTATCTTGAAAGAACTGGTAAATACACTTCGAAATACAACTAATATTATAACATTTTCACTGTTCTGTCGATTAAACCTCAAACCTTAAACATTTTAAACTAATAATATACGGAAATCATCTCATTAAATCTAATCCTATCTGAAACTAACAGTAATTAGAATGCCAGTTTTTTTTTTTTTTTTTAACTAATGTGTTTTATTTGGCATAATACTACAGTTACATACCATAGTAATACTAAGGTAGCTTTTGGACTGGTCTAAAAGCCGCTAAACATGGATCCAGGCCTGTACACACACACACACACACACACAAAGACATATTTAAGGTCTTTCCATGTTACCTGTGTATTCCAGTTATGTTTCTGTAGTTTCAGTTTCAAACACAAAAGAACAAGGGCTGTTATTCCAGATCCTGTTTGAGGCGAAGCGAGATGCAAAATCAGGATTTGCTTTCCTAATGAACTGGAAATACACGCCACAGGAAGACCGTTAACACTAACGTTCCTCCACGAACCAGACAGCATATGTGAGCTGAAGGCAAAACAGCTATCTTTCGTTTTAGAGAGAAACTTGGAATCAAATGTCTACTAAAATAATTTCCTCAGTTAGACTGCACATAGTTAAGAAAGTACCGTGCAGAAGAGAATTTAGAACTAGAGTTTATCCACTTGTAATTATTTGTAAAACAGCGCCCTCTGCTGCTAAAATGTTGCTATCGTTCACTTTTGTTTAGAAGCTGTTCTCGAGGCTCTTAAAGGCGAAGTGTTATTTTTAATGTTTTAATGCTGTCTCCTATTCTAGTTTAACGTGCAAAGTCTATACACCAGTCACTCGTAGTCATCATTAATCACTATTTTTGCAATTCTGTTTGACACCGCTAGTGGTGCAGAAACGGTTCACTTTTATCTAATGTTCATATCTTTAAGTAAAAGTGAAGCTCCTTATCTTTCAGAGCAGTTCAGTCGTGATGTCAATATGTAGGCCTACCCAGAAAGCTAATTTGCCATGGGTTTACTTCAAAGTGTTTAAAATAGCAGTTTAAAGTTTAAATTTAAACTTAAACTTTAAGGCCCGGTTTCATAGACAGGGCTTAGCCAAATCCAGGATTAGGCCGTAGTTCAATTAGGACATTTAAGTAATT
>SCHK01127144.1:0-19167 GCA_004124795.1 Poropuntius huangchuchieni | reverse complement strand
AAAGAAAGAAAGAAAGATAAAAAAATATGGCATCTGTGTTTGAAAATTAAATTACTGTTTGTTTTGATGAGGTGTTTAATGTCATAATTAATTCATTATACCTTAATTATAAAAAGGATAAACAGAGCATGACATTCCATTTTAGACACTCTTAGCTACTAAAAAAACACACTTAGCTACTAAAATAAAAATGAAAGTATTGCATTGATTTAGGGGTGTATTTGATATTTGTACAGTGTTCATTAATGTGCACAAATCTGTTGTTGTTGTTAAGTGCAATCGATTCAATGTCGACTAATAACGGCCTCATGGACAGCTCTTCTAAACAATCTTCAGTCTTCAGTCAAACAACTGGTCATGAATAATGCAATTCCCAGATCAGTCTAACTCAATGCTGACATTCACCATTGCCATGATGTCTTTTTCCTAATGACCGTTCTCTTTACATGATGTCCAAAGTGACACTGTCCAACTCACAGGACTTAAATTACAACTTACATCTATGAAACAAAAAATAGCACTTGATCTTGATTTTTTTTTCTCTGCCATTTCACACTGATGCAATTCCCTGCCTCGTTTCTTTTCTTCTAGAAATCGAAGCTAGAAATTAATGGCTGTGAAGTGACATGACACATGTTGATCTTCTGTGTCTTGGTGAATCACCATGGAAACCCTCCTGAATTTAACCCTATTTCAATGACAGGTAGTTGTCAGGATGAGAGAGTGTTAATTGGATGGGTTCTCCAGGGTCTTAACGGTAACCTTGTAACCCCATATGAACAACTGAAAGGTGAATGTTTTTCTTCATCTGCACTTTGCTGTGACTGCACCTGCTGCAGTCTCTTGAGAGATGCCTCTGTGTTTGCTGTTCTGCAAATGGCCTCATCAAAGAGTGATCAGCAAAGTAAAAAGCATGTGTCTGCACACCGACTTTTACCTTGAGATAACCTAACTCACACACCCCTAGACCTGCAAAACAAGCACTAACAGCATTTAAAAAAGAAAAAAGAAAAGAAAAGAAAACACATATGGATTTTATACCCAAACACTATGCTTCTTTGGAGCAATAGAAATGGAAGATCATGCATTATTGATGCAGTTCGTAGGTAATTTAATGTGCACTTAAGCTGACTGGAATATTAATTATAGTCATCATGGTTTATTTTGAATTTGTATGCAATGTGCTGCAGGTGGCTGTGACTGCGCCTGTACACACTGCAATAATGTCAGCAATAACTTTTAGGTTCTGATCTCTTAGATGCATTTCAGCAAATTAGAGGATCTGTAAGCACCCTTTCGTTGAAAGAGACCAGGATTTGGTCCAGCGAGTAACCGAAAGGATGTCAGTGATGCTAAGTAACTAAGGAAAAATAGTGATTTTAAAGAAAAAACATCAAATTTTTAAACAAAATTTGAAATGCAATGCAGGGAATTCTGGGAATGTCAATTTACGTTTTTTCCCAGTAAATTTTACAGGAACTTACTGTTAACCATTTAACAGGTTTTTACCGTAGCATTTTTACAGCTTTTTTCCGTTAAAATCACTGTCATTTTTTACAGTGTACATTTCAGTTATAACAGCCATTTGCTTACATATGACTGGTCTTGCTTGCAAATTTTTTGTAGTAAAATTTAAAATTCCACAATTTCATGACTGGATCATAAGAGTCATTTGTTCATGGATCAGACTAAACTGGTCTTGTTGTGCGGTAGGTTTGTTTTTGCTTGCAGTCTGCGGCGCAAACAGAAATTTCTATAGTATAACATCAATCTTAAGATTGGGAAATCAATATTTTCACTCAGAATTCATATTTTTACCTAATTGCCTTGGAATCTTGAGGCCTACCTTGTATGTAGTACAACACACGATTTAGCCAAGTATGACAAAACAAAAGAACAACATTCATCAATCTTACACCAGATTGACCGTGAAGTAAAATGTGTTCCAGGAGCCTTGCTGGAGCTGGAACAACATGCCCAACAACCAATCAGAATTTAGAGTAATGGCTATAACAACATTACTATCAAGCTATCTTTCTGACTTAAACTGTTTAATGGTTAGGGTTGGAGTTAGGTATGTTGCTCCAGTAAAAACATGTTGATCCAGGAGCACGTTGCCAAATCTAACACTCGAATCTGACTAGCTATTACGAATGTTGTTCCAAGACCAAAAAGCATGAACTTTTCCATATCCTAAGGTTAAGTACTGTACTGTAATGTGTATAGACAGTAACTGCAGATGAGTGCACATTACAGAGGTGAAAGAAGAACAAGAGATGGCTTTGATTCCATTGAGGACAGACGGTTTCTCAGCAGAAGCCGATTGGCTTTGTTTCAGCAGGCTGGCTGCTTTACACTCCGAACAGCAGGGACACCAGCTGTACCCTCCCCAGTGTCCTTCAGAAATAGCCTTCACCCAGCAGAAGCCTGGCCTCTGCCCAGCCTTCCCAGCAAACCAAGGCCTAATGTTGGCCTAGTGTTAGCAGTACCGAGACCTGGGCGTTCTCCCGGTGGGCTTACAAGGTTTGTATCAAGTGATGACCTGTTGCTGGCTTCATTAGCCTGGCCTCGCCCCTAGAATTCCCATCAATCGCTGGCCCAACATTGGTCAAATGTCAGTCTCAATGACACGGATGGCTGTCATAAAACAACTCACTGACATCACCATGAAAAATGTTGTGTTCATGCACTCTCTGTAATCCTACACCGTGACTATAGAAATCAAAGTGACGTTATTAATTATGCAGTGGCAAAAAAATAATTACATACCAATAAAAGATTAATGGAGAGACTTTGACCATCTGCAGCACTAGATTGTGTCTCACCCTGCTAGGAAATTAAAAGCACACAGGACTGTTTTTCCACTTAGCCGTTAGTAGCCAATCAGTTCTCCAACATCTGAGGTCTCTAGAGCCTTTAGCTGTAAACATATAATAATAGGTGATCACATTATTTTATCCAACTCCTCCATGGCATGTGTATGTATGGTCTGAGTAAAGTTTGGGAACAGGTTTGATATACAAATATGCGCACACTCGGTAAGTGAATGAGATCCAGTGTGGGAGGAAACAGGATCTAATAAAGAAAACACAGACAAACTAACTGTCAAACTAACTTCTAGGATTGTGGAAAGTTTTACGCAAGTAATTCCACAAGCGAGACTTTAAGTTTATTCATATAACCAGGCTAACACCTCCGTAATGTGTCAAATCAGTCATTCGCCACTGAGAATGTAATGATACGCTTCTCCCTGTCTGCATAAGAGTGAGTCATGCGGGGAGGCCCCTCCTCGCCCCCGTGGCCCACGTGCGTCTCTCATTCGGCGGTTTACAGATCACTGGCGTTCCTCACCAGAGGCTTGGCCACACGCCTGTCAGTGCCTGATGGATGGCGTGACACCCAGCCGCTACCCTGTCATCTTTGCCACTGAATGGGTAAGAGAGAGAGACAAGAGAGCGGGATGGAAGAATCTGCATTTTAAAGGAATAATTCAACTAAAAATGAAGACTCTGTCATCATTTACTCACCTTGTTGTCATTTCCAATTTAAATGACGTTCTTTCTTACTTGGAAACAAAACAAATTTGGGATAATATGTTGGCGATATTTTCAATATGTGAATAAGGACTGAGGCTGTCAAGCTCCAAAATGACAGAAAAAAGCGTCATTTAATTTTTTGGCAAACTATTCCTTTAAGGGAAAGAAATAAATAGGAAAAAATAATGAGAAAGAGCGAGTGAGGCAATCGGGAGCGAGAAGGAGAGACCCTTGTACTGTGACTTCAATGTGGCTGATTCGTTCTGCGGGCTAAGTTAGATTGCAGAGAGAGCGTGGGCGTCCATCAGTTTGCCTGCCTGTCAGAGCCCGGTGACAAGGCCAGGGCTGGCTGAACAACACGAGGAAAGGAAAGACGAAACACACTTTTATGAATCTTCATGGAAATGAACCTTTGGGGGGGGGGGGGTCTGGACTGTTTCCCACATTTGGCCTCCCTGTCACAGTGTAACCCTCATGGTTAACATGCAGCTGATCGCAAAGTCCCGCCAATCAAAACCAAGAGAGCGGTGGCAACAGAACCATCTTCATGCATCATGTATGAACAAGCAGCCTGTTTTTCTCACATGAAACCCAACAATTGTAAATTCACCACATCTGCAAGCACACATGCAATAGACTTCAGACTCTCTTTCTGGAAAACCCTGTGATGATCTTTGTATAACCGCGCTGGAAATATAATAACTGTTCCAGTAATCTCACGACTAATTCTAACAATTGGAGAGAGAAGCTTTTGCGTTTTAGCATCTGTCCAATTTGATGACATTTCTGTCTGCGACATACTGTAGATAATCATGATTTTCAACTTCACAGACTTACTATTAAACGGCGCGTAAGCCTGTGAGTAATCGTGTCAGCTCCTTCAGAACTTGTGAAGTGATTGACTAGAACTCTTTGACAGCAGACGTCTGAGCTTACTAGCCTTGTATAAGCTCCAACAGTTAATCTTGCAGCTTTGTTCACTCTTATCATTTATATAGACCTTTTTTCTGGCAACTTCTTAAACTGGCAAATTGCTGCAGCGGCATCTGGTACTGTAGAGTTATTCTGATGTAACTTCACAAAACAAGTGATTGGGGGAAATAAATGACAAATGGAAACAAAGTACTCATTAAAAAAAACAAAAAACAAAACAAGCACTTAAACAAAACACTTAAATTGAGAAATCAAAGAAACATCAAATTGGTCTAAAGAAAATGTGTTTCTTTTATCTGCCAACAAATAAGAAAGCTGGAATAAATCAGATGGCATACTATCTACTAAGGATGTGCATCTCCATAACTAAGGCTGATGCTATACGCATCTTGATCCATAGCCAACAATACGATACATTAAAGATACATATGCACGTAAGCAGCTACCGATGCGATACAATTCACCCCTATTACGATGAAGTGCGATCCAAATTTGATTGGATTCAACACAATGTGATTTAATGCAATACGATGCAATGGGGGACAAAAATATGCTATGTAATACAGTATGGTATTTTATTTCTTTGGTACAGACAGACATCCATGTCTAAGGATGAGCCTCTAAATAATAAAAGTATAGCGTATATGCTAATAATTATATATAAATCTGTTTTTACAGACGCAAATATGTTAGAAACAATGCATTGTGATACAAATGCCAACTTGTATCAGATGCACACTTTCTTAAATCTATGCATTGCATCATTATGCTGATGCAAATCAGTGAATCCATACTATATACTCCATACCTTACTATCCATACTATCTACTAATCACATGACAAAAAGGAGAAAGCTATGAAACAAACTAGTGAGTAGATGAGTTCGGCATGAGGCAACGACCTATGTAGTCTTATTTAGCCACTTGTAGCACCTGCATTTTTCAATACATGTACAGTCAAAATCAAGAGCGAAGTATAACTGATGTGTTTTTTTTGTTTTGTTTTTTAAATTGAAAATAACTTGAACCTGTGTTAACCACAGACCTTATTTCAGGCATTTAACTAAAAACCCATTAAAAAACAACAACAACAACACTCACTTCAAGATGATGGTACCAGAAGATGCAAATACAGATTTTTGGGCTCCTGCAGCACTCTCTTTAAATGAGCCTTTTAACTTTGTACTTTTTTAGCACGGATAAAATCCCATGTGCCGAAATGCATTAGCAAACACAAGACAGACAAACATTCAATCTTTTAATTCTTTGATTTCTCGATTCTACAAGTATTGCTAGTTTTGTGTGCAATAAGCACTTAACATGGCATCTCAGCAATGGGTCCCGTTGTTCACGCATGGCATCTAAATGGAAACATGCTGTTAATTTTAACCTGTACCTGTGAAAGCTTCTAGAGAATTTTAAATAGTTTTGCTTCAGGATGCTATCAGACATCATCCCAATCACAATGCTAAAAATATTAATCATTCAAAGTAAACAAAAATGTCAAAATCAAATAATCATCATGTACTGCAGAGGTCCAACAACCTGTTCAATTATTAATGACAGCATGAGCAGGACAATTGATAATTTCGGTTTCTAAACGCTTTTTGAATTTTGATGATTTCATGCTGCTGGCAGCCAAAGATTCACAGCACAAAACACATTTAGGATCAGCGCAAACTGTCTTTTGCCGTTAAAATTGTACTGTCAGGTTTTACTAAAGACACGCAGTGACGAATTAGCATTGAAAAGGTGTGGAGACAGTTATTTTTGCAGCTGACCTTATTGAATATGCATTTGTAGGATTTCACAAGCAAAATTTATGGGAGGAGAGTATTGAATCATCACGCAACGTGTTTTACTAACGTTTACGCTCGTCAAATTAATGGCATTTGCATCATTATTAAAAGCCCAAAAAAGCATGTCTTAAACTATTTTGCGCTTGAAATGGCTGCAATTATTGTTGCTAGGAGGAGGCACCACAGAGAACAGAGAGCGTGTGGTAGAAAAGAGAGGATTTTTTCCACATGTATTAATTTATTTGTAATGACAGAAGAACACATTATCCTAACATATCATTTGCCAAGCCATGCTATTTTTAATTTGCTTCAGAAAATAAAAGATGGCTTGAAACCCTCAACTAGGAGTCACGCAATACCAGGTCTATCAAAACTTCAAACAAACCTTCATTTTTTGGCCTTCGGTTCTTTTCAACGTACTGTGGCTTCTGCATCCTTCTTGAAAGATAAGATGAAAGTTAAGTCAATTTTATTATGGTATTGAAACGTGGTTGTTTGTATTTTCCTTCTTGTTTATGACCCTATGAGAGCATCTTTGGGACACCACCTACCAGCTGAGAAACATTAATTTATATAACCCACATGGCAAAACTTCTTTTTCTTCTTTTTTTGCTCACTACCAACCACATGCTATTTTCAAAAGACATACGGTCCAAGGCCAGCTTATTTTGTCATGCAAAATGCTGTGCGTAACTAGCCAGTAAGTTCTTTTTCCTCACACGTGGATGAGTCACCTCAACACGTGACACTCACAGAATGAGACCAATTCTGTGCATTTAATTACCTGGGCTATTGGAAGAGTTCTCAACATGACAGCCACTATTTGCAGGGATCAATCGGAGAAAACGACCACCTCGTGAGCCGTTCTGATAGCATTTATAAGGCTCTAGATAAGATCTAGTTTCCTCAGACACTTAAGTGTTATGAATTGATATTCTGCATGTGTCTAAATCATTTACAAAGATAAACAAAAGCCTCTGCTGAACTCTTTAAGGGATGCAGAGCCTTGTCTTAGGTCACAGTCATCTATTACCTCATCGATCTGTTGACTCAAATAGACACGTTTACTGCGCTTGAATGTGATTGTGAAGCTGATGTGATTGTTCAAATTAAAGCTCCAAGATGTCCAGATGATGCAGTGGTTTATCTTAAATGTTACTGCTTTGTGTTGAGTGATAATCAAATGTAATTACTGTGCACTTTACAGAAGTGTTGGTATAAGATGATTGTGTGATGTTAATTCTAACTCTCAAGGTAAAATACTGTTGTCCCGTACTGACACTGGTTATTCAGTAGAGAACAACCGATAGTGGATTTTACCGATACCGATAGCTAGCTAGTTTGGATCACACTGGTAGATACCAATTAATCAACCAATAGGTTTTTTTTTTTTTTTTAACTAAAATAGAGCTTCACTATTAAAAAAAACAGCACTGAACATACTTTGTAAATGAATAAAAATATTAATATTAATGATTATATTGTATATAGTTCATAGTTTATTATCAGTGCCGATCAATCAGCAAAACTGATCAATCGTCATCCTCTACTCAATAAATCTACTCAAATTAAATACACAAATGTGCTGCTTATACAAGCAATGGCATTCCATCTGTTGTTCGTCATGTGTTGTTTATCTGAGGTTTTACATTACAAATTTTAAGACCTGCCAAGGACAAAAAAACATGGAATTAAATATAGTGTCTTAACTTTTTCACATGACTATATATCCACTATCCTCCACCTTAACATATGTGCCATGCAGGCCATGGGACTACACAGCACATCTTCTGTTGGACAGAGTGAGAAAAACACAAGTGCACTCTCATAATCAGCAGAGACCGACACACATAGGCAACCAGAGTATTATCCTGCTTGGGCTTAAGCAAAAAATCATTTATAATGAGCTTTTGATTCAATTTTGCCTTAACAGTGACCTTTGAGTAGCCTGCAGCCTAGCAATAAATGTTCATGTTAGCAGCTTGTAGACCAATCTGCATTTAGCACTTTGTGCATTACAGGATGGCGGGCACACATCCAATCCTACAGTGCTTCATGCAGAAGAGTAAAAACCAAACTTCTCCAGCATGTTCTATAACAGAGAACAAAGCCACATTTGTTTGTTGTATATGTATGAAATAGATTGAGTGCACTGTATACACAAGCTCTTTAATGCATCTTTCAGGAAGCTGTACCTGGACTACTGTGCTTGTGATATTTTTAGGCTGTTTACATCTTGTTGTGTCCACTCCCATGCCTCATTTTCTCAAAATTATGTATCCACCATTGATTTCAGCACGCCTGATGTTTTGGCCATGCAGGTTATTGCATATTTATGGAGATGCAATTTTCTCCATTTTATACTTTGACGCATTTCTTCACACTTTTTTCACAGTGCTGTTGATACACTGGGCAGTTGTGGCCATGAGCATAATTGCATTTGTTTATTTGTTTATTGTATTTATTTTTTCAGCCTCATGTTATCGGACGCCTGTTAAAGACTGAGGAGACAAATGTAATGTGTGGAACTGAGACTAGACGCTGAGAACAGACACGAGACCCTTTTGCATTTGTAAACTGCTGTCCAGAATTTTTTTTATGTAGCTACAGATTTGCATAAACTGCGCAGAATTTTCCATTTGACTCTCTCCCTGACTCTCAATGTTACTTAGCCTCTATGATTGTCGTACTAAAGAAACATACAAAGTTTTTCGCACTTCAAGTATGAACAAAGAGTTTGCATTAAATATTAGATTGCACAATATATTGGCCTAAAATGAAAGATCAGAAAGGGCAATTCATTTTGCAGTCTCTATACATATTGGTCTTTATACAATCTGTCATACCACAAAAAGACAAACTTACTATTGAAAAAAGCTTGTAGACAACATATCTTGTAGACTACATTATATACTGTATGTCTCTTGACAACAACGCCTTGAGAAGATATTGTTTTTGTCAAATTTAAGGTTGCAGTTAAATGGAAGTAGTATCATTTCTTATGTATTATAAAATGGAGTTATCTGTTTCTTATGCATTATGACATACTTCAGAATGAAATGGACTATCAAATTTGGCAAACATGGCTGCCCACATTCACAAAATGACACCTACTGGGTCTGTTCAATCATTTTGAGACAGAAATCACAATAAAAACACTATTACTCTTAATAAACCCCAGAAAAGCTAAACAGTATAAGTGAAAAGCATAGGAAAGGTCATCAAACCTTCAGTAGTTCCTGGTTTTGTGCTGCACCTAACACTCTGCATAATCATCTGAAGGATCCCAGCATTAGAAATGTGTGGTTGAACCAGATCCCTGATTATCTGTGAGCAGACACAAGCACTGTTGATCATTTCAAATGCCAAGGGTAAATCTTTAAAAGCAAAGCACCAAAAAATGGCCATTTAAAAAAGGGTTGTTAAAAACTAAATTATAACTCTTCTTGCCACAAAAACTTTGAGCAGCTTCATAAGTGTCCCTCAAAGAAAAAAGTATGACTCTTCTAAACAAACACTAATGCAATATTTATGAGTAAGACTGATTAGAAAGGTCAAGAAAGTTCAATAACTGTTTCCCCAATTACTCATCGCTACTGTAAATTACCATATTTCCAACCACTCTTATTCTTATTTCAATGCTAATTGTTAAAAAAAAGTCAAAAGAATCAATGTATAAATAAAATCACTTATAAATGAATGCTGATAAACACTGAGGCTACCAAACAAGATGTATTTCTGTTCAGCTGTTCAGATAAGCCTCAGGAGGTTGGATACCTCTGATTTTGACTATAATTGAATGTCATTCAGTCTGACACATCCAGGTGCCCACAGAAGAGACAAAATTGTATTTAAAAAAGGTGTATGAGTCATGACTAATGCATTTACATATTTAAAGTCTTAAAAGGCAGCAAAAGGTAGGAAGACAGGGTGAAACATAATAATAATAATAATAATAATAATAATAATTTATGACTGTTTTTGCAGCAAGAAACCTTGACTAACAGCACTTTGCAGGTCATTAAGATTTTTCATGTAAAGAGGCATTTCTCTGCATTTACACTGGCCTAGGTGCAATTATCTCAAATGATGATTATATGACATGAATTCCTCCATGATTTTCTCTTGATTGCTTGATTTCCTTTCAATGAAGAGGATGTGTGATTGGAGAGCAAACTATGCAGAAATCCTCCTTGAGCTGCCTCAATGTATACAGTAAGGTGACCTTTAAGTTATTTGATGTTATGTTACATTGCATGCCCCGAAGCACTGTATTAACATGGCAGATTTCCAATATACCAATAAACTTTAGAGTTGGGAGAAATAAAAGTGACTTTTCATGTAAATTTGTGTAAATGCAGAAATCTGAAATGCTGATCTTATGGACAGCAGGGAGCTGACGCCACGTCAGCGCTCTCACTCTGAGATTTCAGTTGCATATGGGCCCAGGTGACTCTCATCCCCTTCAATCTATGAAGGTGACCTGAGCCAGACCTCCAGTCGTTCCTTTCTCACTCTCTCTGCACACACTTAGACTTGCTAATTCTTCTTCCTTTTCAGCACTGCACCCGGTGCAGGTTCTAGGCTCTAATAGTTTCTTTTGTGCGCTGGAAATGGAGCTCAGGCTCTGGCAGATAAGTATGGGGTGGGAGGCCATTCGGCTCATCTCTCCAGCACATCTCATTGGCCAAACATGGAGGAGAGATGATCGCTAAGACACCGGCTTACAGGCAGGAGAGCATGATGGATACAGGGAATCCGTTAAGCCTTTAGTCAATAAGGCTACAAGGTACTGCGTGAAGATTCCTGTGGGTTGCTTTAGTAATGGATGCTGATGGTTTGGAGGATTCACAAGTACATGGGACTCACTGGTTATACATTTGATTTCTAACTGGTATTTGTAATAAAGCAATAACATTAAGATATAATGGGATGTGATGGCCAACCTTTAAAATTAATGTTTCAAATTACCTTTGAAAGTTACCTGCAAACTTTTACACCCGCACTGAATCGACCACTGAAAAAGAACACACAAAAAAATCAAGCAAATATGTCAAATTGTTTTAAATGTTGTACTAATAATAAATATATTTGGCCATTTCGGTAGGCTATGTTTAAATTCACTGTGAATTATTTCTATTAATGCACACTTTTTGATATGATAACAGATATCTGAAAAGACTAGCCTAAATGGTGCAAGGCATGTTATTCAAGAAGACACATTACTAGTGATGATTTCCTACAGTTCCATTTTACTGTATTGTGACTATCAGGCGGTAACATGATGACACTTTTATTTAAATTATAGCCTACTAGCAATTATATAGCCTACCTATAATGTTTATGGGGCTCAGGGACTTTGAAGAATACCATGGTAGGCCTACTACCACGGAACAAATAATGTCCAGGTACTTTTTTTTGGCATTTTAGATGTTTTAATGTACTTGTTTACCTGAGGTGAGTCGTTCACAAGCTGCACGTGCAGGTGTCGTAAACGCCTTTTAAACGCCGACAAACGATATGACACTTTTACAGATTTGGTTTCAATTGATTAGAGGTGAATTTCCACTTTGTCTAGCGCGTTTCACGTTTTCTGTCTTTTAAAGTTATTCGTTAACATTTTAATTCCTGAAACAAACCGCTCAAAAAGATTAAATTACGCCCGTGAGCTGTCAGAATGAATCAGACTGAATCGCGAACCGATTCAGACTCGTTTGACCGATTTATTAAAACGAATTGACACAACAAAGTGATTCATTCGTGAATCGTTCTGATTTTAAATAAACACATCATACTAAACTAGAATTATCTGCATGATTAAATTCAGTTTTAACTGTCAACTGTCAATTTATCATGCTTATTTTTAGCCTGTGTATTACCAGTAATAATCTATAAATATGATTAAACTCCTTTATAACCTATGAAAAAACATCCTCAATTAAAACCTTCAAAATATAGACAGAAATAATACTGTAAAATCTGGGTTATGTAAGTGCTATTGACGTGGAGATTTCTTGGAGGAAAAAAAAACTAATTCTGACTTAATATGTATTATAGCTTTGATTGAATTGAAATGTTTATTTGATCTTGTTATTTATGTGGGATTAACAGTCATGAATGTGAACTTGTATGTTTATGTGAAATACTCTTTTACTTTTACTCCCTCCTCTGACTTATCTTTCCATCCAGATTCTCACCCATCTTATCTCTCCTCTTGAGCTCGGAGCTCCTCTGAGACTGTCAGAAGATGTACAAGAGGCATGTGATGAAGTCAGAGATCACACGCTGTATAATGTCTTTGACCTGAACTTGTGCAAACACTGAACAGGCCTGCCTGACAGCAGCACTCTTCACTTATAGTATCAACCTTTATATATGTTCCCAAACAAGCAAAGGGGGGCTGGATCTGCCTGTTTGAGGCCAGTTTACCACTTTAGAGTCTATGTACTTTGCAGCCTCAGAGTTTTGTTGGAAGAAGAGATGACACCGGTACCTTAAAGATTGTGCTAGCATGACTGATGGGCCTGAATAGAGACTCTTAAAGCATCTCTCAGCTCAGGGTGGGACTAAAGACCCCAAACTTCCGAAGTGTAGAGACAACTGAAAAGTTTTAACACTGTACTAAATTTTCCACAGTGAATAGCCTATTTACAAAAACAAGCCACAAAAATCTATTTCCGCTGAAACATTGTATTCAATAAGCAGGATTCTCAGACACCCACCTGATAAAAGCTTGACTGATGTGAAGCGATATAATTAATGTGGGTGTTTAAGAGCAACTCACAGAAATGACTGACACCCTATAATTTTCACCGACCGCTCAAGCTATAATTTACCTCATTATGCCACACAAAGGCACTTTTTATTATTTCTGAAAAGTTTTTTTTATAGCCTAGATATTTTTAATGATAAAAGCTTTGTCGTTCTCATGCAAGCACTGCAATTCCGCATGCTGTTTTTCATTTTAGATGATCTCATGGGTCTTTATAGATTATAATTATTAGCAACTGACCTCTACGGCTTACAGCCCACTGAAAATGAGGGATTTGAAATGTTCTTGATTTATTTTGCATTTGATTAGCTTAACACACAGTAAAGTCGTGATCATGAGCAGTTTTTAAATTATTATTATTATTTGTATTTAATTTTTTTCCCCAAAGTTCTTTAGATCACTGATTCACTTAAACTGAAAACTTTATCTGCAAGTAGTTTTTAAAAGAACATGTTCACATATATCAGAGATGATCACCAGAAATCACTTTAAAATTGAACATATATATAATATAAAATATTGTTGTTGTTTTTTTTAAGTATTCTGACGACTATGTCCTGATGTCCCGAAATAAGAGGACAATTTAAATTATGTAATTAAAATAAACTTTTTAATAAAATTTCATGGCTGTGTTCTTACTTTTGTTGACACTGAAGGTTTTCATTCCACATTTCATTACACTTTTACAGGTTTGGTTTCAATTGATTCTAGGTAAATATCCACTTTGTCTAGCGCGTTTCGCGTTTTCTGTCTTTTAAAGTTGTTCGTTAACATTTTAATTCCTGAAACAAACCACTTTTACTACGATTAAAAGGCGCGCGTGAGCTGTCAGAATGATTCAGACTGAATCCCGAACCGATTCAGACTCGTTTGACCGATTTATTGAAACTAATGGACACACAAGAATGATTCATTCGTGAATCGTTCTGATTTTAAATAAACACATCATATGAAACTAGAATTATCTACATGATTAAATTCAGTTTTAACTGTCAATTGCCTATTTATCATGCTTATGTTAGCCTGTATGTTTTCATCATCTTAAATTATTGTGCTTGATAGAACTTGATAGAAACTTGAGCTATATAGTTATTTTGCTACCACTGCAGAAACTGACTGTGGTGAAAGTTCGATAAGAGTCTGAATAATTTCTAAAAAAATCTGATGGTTCGTTATTCCTTGACACGTAAACTTTTTTTCTTTAGCTTATTTTGACAAATTTGTTATAACATGAAATTGCTTCACCAAAAACAGGTGTTTTGCGTTTAGCTGATGGGAATTGTTTTTCAGCGTACCGTGTAGTCTATTTGAGGTAAGCAGGTAAAATGTTCTCACTAATCAAATCACCTCATGTCATCAACATAGCGAAGAGTTTTAATCTACTGCAAATTCTTCATCTGCCGGAGGGGACAAATCTACTGACGTCTTTTGTGAACCAGAGAGAATGATTCACTGTGAGGTCGTCTCTTTTCCCAGTACTCCGAGACACAATGTTCCAGCCTCATTTCAATTACACTGCCAACTCATGCAGATCAATAATTAGCTATTATGAAATTAGACACTGATAAGCCATTTATTTATCTGACAAGTGAAAGCCCAGAGAGACTGAAGCTCAGGGTGATGCTGGGAAAAGAACGGAGAGCATCAATCAGCCCTACACGGCTATACACTCTCAAGTTTTTCATCACTTCTTCAGCAGTGTACAATCCAGAAAGTAAGTGGACACCTTCCTCTTGCCCACCAATGGATCTGCAGTGAATGGGTGCCGTCAGATTCAGAGTATACATAGAAAATGTAAAAATAAACACACACACACACACACACGCCAATATACATGCCATAGTTTAATTTTATATGGCTTTTCCATCCCTCTTCAACCTTTAGAATTAAACAGGGTGTTATTGCTTATATTTAAGAATTCTATACACAAATACACTTCTATATAATGTTAATGTATGTTACTTAGTACATTAAACTACAGCTGTCACAAACAGGCAGTGCTGAGACGCCTCATTCCCTTTGATATTTAAGGCCATTGCTTGGGATTCTAGGAAAAAAAGCCTGATTGTTCCTGCTCTGACAAAGCAAGACACTGATTCAGTTTGAAAAATAAAATAAGCACCTTCACAAGTTTCATTAAAGGACACCTAACTGAATAAAGTGTGGTGGTAAAACACACTTTTAAGGACAAAATTAGACAACATCTTTATTAGCACTTTTAGTAATGCAGTCAATCATGTCAGCATTATTCCTGCAGATCATTTAAAACATTTATTGATTGTTTGATTCATTCATTAGCAACCATGCATAAAAATGCACAATGAATAATGCATCATTATATGGATTATACTTCCTTACTATATAGAAAAAAGTATGTGAAAAGAGCAGGATGTCCAAATTAGGCAAAAGCAGAGAGATTCTGCTGTAAGTCACATGACATGCAGTATATCTGGATTACATTCACACACATTCATTCTTTATAGAATGTACTTTCCATAAAGAATATACTGTAAGGGCTGCAGTGTAATTACACATTTTATTAAGACAGTATGCAATTTCAGACGCTTGGGAACCTGAAAAAGACCCTACAAATATTGCATGTTTTTAAAAATGTGTTTAAATATTGCTTTGAAAGTTTAAAGCTTTGGAGAAATGTACTCTGGTCTAACACACTGTAATGAATCCAGGCGTGATGCTATTACTTCCAGAACCACAAGAGGGCACAACGAGTTTCATGAGTGAATCATTTATTGGTAAAACCGAGCTGAATAGTACTTTGCCAGACAAAATATGACATACATACATATAAAAAAAAGACAAAACATAATTATAAGATCATTTTGATAAATATATAAATAATGAATCAACACTCAATGCTCAGGTGACACCAAATACCATTTATTAGGGCTTTACAAAGACTACAAAATCCCCCAGATGAATTAAATTGTGGTCTCTTTCTATTTACATGATATGTTACTTACAAATGTACAAAATATAAAACATCTACCAACAAATGTTCCACCTGAAAAGAAACATTTTCAAAGTAGTTCGATGTTATGCGCTCACCGAGAGATGTGTTTGCAATAACATGAAGAAAATGAAAAGACGATTTCTGATGTACCATGGACAATCACTATTTGTGTTTGAGGTTAGGGACCATTAGGCAGTTGGAAACCTTTACTGCACTTCTTAGAAATGTTTCTGTTGAGTAGTTTTACGCTGAACGTGGTTGACAAGCAAAGCATCAGGCACAGAGTCACAGAGTTTGGAGGTTAATACGTAGCACCGTTGTAGTGCTGAGGAATAAAAAAAAAGCAGTTTCCTGAATCAACAAAAAGGTTGAAGGTTAAAGCCTGTAAAACTGTGGCAGTGAGGATGAGTTACTTTGAGTCAGAAGGTGAAGCTGGATGTGTGGTAAAGGCTCGATCGTATAAGACGCAAAGCTTTTTTTTAATGATTCACCTTTAGCACCTTGGATGAAACACCTTGTATCTCCTGACCATGTACATCAAGCAAACAGAGATTCATTTACTGTAAACATGTGCAAACTCTTAAAATATAATCCGATGAAAAGTCTTTCACAGTAAATTGGGTAATCTGTTTAAAACTTTTGCTTAACCTTAAGTGATTTACAGTGGCCCTAAGAAGTATTCAGACACTTTAGTCAAACTTGAATATCATTACATTAGAAAGTGTCCTCTAATACATTTTGAACACTGTAACGGTTCATTATTTAAAAACGTCACAGACTTTGTGAAATGTTTGTTTTCAAAATCCATGCCGCTTGATTTGATTTTATCATCTAGAGGAATGATACTCGTGAATTTTTAAAAATCCCATGAATTCAAAATGACAAAGACTTTTGTCTGCCTGTTAGTTTCGAGGTCATTTATATGCTCTTGTACTCGTAAAAGTTGACAAAAAATACTTTAAGCAGATATACATATTTAAAATGTACAGTATTTCTCTTTCATAAACATATTTGAATCACGATTTAATCCGTCCAATCGGATGCTCTTTAGGATGGCAGTCGGGTTCTACGATAAAACATTCATGGGGTCTTTAAGTGAGGTTTACGTCCGAAGGGACCAGTGTCTCGGGAAGTGTAACGGTGTTATGCGAGTTAGATATGGTTGGGCTCTGATGCATTGCGAAGATAAAACAGTGAATCGCTTTGAATGATTTCACGCCCTTGAACAGTAAACTGACACTAAAGTTTTCTGAAATTGAAAAACACTTCACCTCTCACTGTACAGTTTAGAGCTCTGTATAATAACCAGTCATTACAAGACATATACGGTTTGGACAGGTTGCTGGTTTGCTTTTTTTTCTCTGTAAATCACAAGAGCGTAATGCTAGACTAGAAGAGCAGAAACGCAATACCGACCGGGCAGAGTGCATCTTTAAGAGGCTGTGCAAGACTTGGATATTTACAATCACCTTTTCAACTGTGCAAAACCCATGTAGCAAACAAAAGAAAGGATGAATGAACTTCGACTACACGAACACCGGCGCACGGGAGCGAAAAAAACGTTTCCGCGTGCAAGTACACACATATAGCAAAGAAAAAAAACGGCATGCTAGCAAAGCGACGCGTCGGATTTGTGCTCTCGATTCAAGTGATCCCAGCTCAACTGGGATTACACATAAAGATCTTTTTTACTTTTATACATTTGGACCTTTATAATGCCGTGTTTTACACTAATTGTAACAAAAATAAAATATGTGGACGTGGCATATTTGATCGGTTCTGTCCTACGCCATCATTTCTGCGAAGGAGGACAGTGGCACCACATTTAAATGTCTTCAGAGCTCAGCACACTTAAGGCAGCAAGAAAGCACCATTTTCTGGTCTTTTTCACAAAGCTGGTACACTCTCCTACAAGCGGTTGCCTCGGAGAAAGAACTACGCAAACGGCCGTGGGTTCGAACGAAACACTACTGCATGGAACGGTGTGGTGCAGGGGCGCTGTAGGTCACTATACGCTTGGCAGTGAAACGAGTGGTGGAGATTTGCGAATTTGCGTATGATTTCACAGTAGCGGTAATGACACGTTGCACGTTTGTGCTTGTTGGCTAGAGGCGTTTCATGAATGGTGCTGGCGAGATGAGTGTAAACCGCGTGTTGGTTTTGGCACCACGGCAGCACCAGTTTATCGACTGAGGTCAGAATTCAGAATGTTGCCCTTTAGGTTTTCGCACCTCAGTGAATTTAAAATAAACACTTGCCTCTGTAAACATGTTTAACTTACGGATCACCTCCAACTAATTCAAATTCCAGTTGTTGTTTTTTTTTAAATTACGTGGGCACACACACTTTTCCCCAGTGTCGTGTGTGCCACCAGCACCTTTTCATTCGCCGTATCCTGGACTCTGCATCCTTTTACCACCGGAGGCGTCAGGCCTTTCAGAAGCCTGTTTCATAAGCACAAGTCCTGTGGGCCCTTTGCTCTGTTTTTAAACCAATCAGAAGACTTCCTCTTCTAATGGGGCGGGGCCTAGAGGGCAGACTCCAGTGAGGAGTCCAGCAGGTCGTCGTGGTGACTGGCGCTGTCGCTGTCACAGCTCTGGGCGCTGGAGTAGTTAGCAGCTTCCTGTAGCCTCATTAGCATATTCATCTAATGGACAGAGAAGGAAATATTGCTGCGGAAGATGTTACTCAACAGAGCATGCTGTCAGGGTTACATGTTACAAGTAACAAATATATGTAATTAAGTTACTTTTCAAGAGGAAGAAGTATGTAATTTTCACCTTCTTTCAATAAGTAACATACCTCTCTATTTATTTACTGACAAATAGAATTAAAAAAGTAATTTGACTTCTAGGTTATTGTAAACAATGTTGCAAACTATTTAAAAAAAAATGAATAGTCAGGACTTGTTCTATTGTTCTGGAAAAAAACATAAACTGTAAGAAAACAGAAACACGAGTAGCCAGAATGTTCAGGTGCAGTCACATTAGCAAATTTTCAGCTGAATTTCACAGGCAAAAAAGAGGTCTATTGTTAATAGTGCAGCAATGTATTAAGCNCTGAATTTCACAGGCAAAAAAGAGGTCTATTGTTAATAGTGTAGCAATGTATGAAGTAAAGCTTACACAGAAGTCACTTTCAAACCAAGGTCAACATT
>SCHK01126827.1:0-12978 GCA_004124795.1 Poropuntius huangchuchieni | reverse complement strand
GATCAGATACAATACTGATTTTGGCGGAAACTAATTTTTTAGTTCATCGCGTTTTGGAACCAAACTCTTCATATATTGTTACTTAAAGCAAGTATAAAAAAATTCAGAAATTGACACATTATTTTCCCCAGCCCTGGTAATACCTCAGTTAATTGTTAATGTATTAAGTCATAATTAATCACACATTGAAGCATACTGTACACTGAAACTGAAAATGCTTTTCAGTGATGTATAAATTTCATAGCTTAATGCACATCTAATGTACAATTTAATGCATGTCCTGTCTAGCTAATGGACAGCAGTGCTGCTCATCGAAAAATCTTTTGTGCAGTCAGTTCCATTAAAAATAAATATACCTCATATGCAAATGTCACCCCTTGTGCACTTGCGGCTTAGATATTCCTGTAAGTGTAATTCATGTAGTAATTTTCAATTTCAATAGACACAAATAGAGCAGTGCTTTAGAAGCTTTAGCAGTGCTTTAAAAAAAACACCTAAAAGATGTTTCCAGTGCAGTAAAATTGGACATTTTGGAAACGATTAAATCCACATTCATTTGGATTTCCACATTGTAAAAAAAAAAAAAAAAAGGCAGAGCTGATTCCTTAACAATCAAAAATGAAGAAAACAAACCTCCGTTCCAAAGTCAATGTTGAAAGCTTCTCAAGGCATTGTGAAGAAACTGTCTAGAGGCATAAAAGAGAGTATGACAGCGAAAAGACACTTATGGATGCAGACAGGCAGTGAAAAGGGACAAAAACAATAGTGTTGCACTTCAATGAAGGGCTACCGTGCGTGTGCCACGGCTTCTGACGGCAGCAAGCAACCAGGATTGAGATGAAAATGAGGAAAAGAACATGAAGGGGAAAGAAAAGATGCGTGCGAGCGTGCAGAGAAAGAGAGAGAGCGATTGTTTGGAAGGGGAGGGGGTTACTTGAGGGGAGCAGGGCTGGCTAAATAGGAATCATCCCTCTTAGCCAATGAGTTTAAAGAGAGAAGCAGATGTCACAGGAGTGAGAGGGACCACCTCCGCAAGCTCAAGCACCCTCAGTGAAAAGAGCGCAATGAGCTGTGCGCTGTCACATCGGCAGTTGCTATCTCCTCTCTCTCTCGTTCTCCCGCTCCCGCTCGCTTTCGCAGGCTGTCAGCTGGAAGCATCAGCGTAGGTAAGACTTGCATGTTACGTCTCTGCCTGTAGATTAGCAAAGGATGCCTGAATGGTCATTAAAGTGTGTCTGATTTGCTATTTTGTGGGAGTTAGTGTGTGAGTTTCTCCTGATAAAGGTGCACTCACAGAAACTGAGGAGGTTCTTATGTAAGTGCCGTGGCTCAGAGCTGATTTTACGCAAACTTTGATATGAGGCGAGAGGAGAGAGTCACAACGGCAGCTCTGAGATCTACTGTTCCAGAGTACATGAATTATAAATAGAGGAGGGCTCCAAATGAATGGAGTCACTTTGTGTGGTCTCCCAAACATGCCGGTTCAGGTGGTCCAGTCTATGGGCAGGTAAATCAGCGTTTAGATGCAGCAAACCTCAGGTTAAAACGACAGCTGTGGATTTTTTTTTTTTTTTTTTGGTGGCTTTCACTGCATTCAGCATGTTTTATCTTTCTCCTGGCTGTAATAAACGCTGTTTTGCATCTGCCGGCTCTCGCTCAAACCAGGGTCCCAACCCCAAATCTTTTTGTTCGAGGGGGGGTGTGCTTAGACTAATCGATTCCATTATGTGTGAAGCAGACAACAATGTGGAAAGGTGTATGTCTAATGCAGGGTTTTTCAAAGCTGCCTGTGGTTGTCAATAGTTGTTACTATCAATGCATGAGGCATTAATGCTGAATATGTGGAATATCTACAAAATTTCAGCAATCAGCAAATATATTGTGGGCTGTTGTTTTGCAGCGATATTTTTGTCCCAGGAGTTGGATGTTGAAGCATGTCTTTGAACTTCCATGACTCACTGACGCTTACCTGCCCTACTTTGAGAAAAGGATGATAAAGTATTCTTCATACTTCATGTAGGAATTCAGATGAAAGCCTCACAATCTATTACCTGCGTTGCTTTCGCCCCATTTTCTCAAGAGTACGATACTTGAAAGTTTTATCAAAATATCAGAGGGGAAAATGCTTTGTGTTATGTAGTCAAGGCGACATATGGAGACGGCTGTGGGCGGCCCACATGTCCATTTTGTGTTGCCTTTAAGTGAGAGTTTTGAGTCAGTTTGAGTCCCTTCAGAAAATACAGAAGATGCTGCAAACTTCCGATTTTTTTTTTTCACATGCAAATGAGTTTTGTGGTGGAATAACTCCGAGTTTAATGCAAATGTGCAACTCTTACAACAAATGCGCGCTAAAGTCAATACTTTAGTCGTCTTTTTCACACCGTTTTCTTTTCTGATGAATAAATAAATTCAACTCGTCACTGAAAATAGCTCCATTTGGTCCACATACTCATAATGTATGTGTGTCTTATATTTCATTTATACTCTTGATGCCTTGTGGAGGAAGAGCGCTGTTCTGCGGCAGCATTTTGCCTTAATCAGCGTCAACCATCAGACGTTTGATCATCGTCTCTATCTGAACGACTTTCAGCCAACCAGGACGTAGACATACCTCCCCTCTTGAGAGTCATCTCTAACTGTGATTAACCAAGCACAGCTGAGCTCTCCTGTCTCTTAGAGTTACTGGATGTACGTTCTCTCGCACCGTTTGTTTTCAGTTGTGGTGATTAAAGCTGAAAATGAGAAACTGTGTTCATGCTCATTGCTGCTTGCTCTGTTTTTGCAGTCGTTTCTGGAGGCGTCTCAGGTGTGACAATCAGGCAGAGTAATGGCAGGTGTGGACTGATGCATATTCGCAGGCTTGAATCATTCATATAAATAAGATGGAGGGCTCAGGGCCCGACTGTGCCGAGGTTCAGAGACTGGCTGTGAATCACTCTAACACCCCGTCAACTCCGAGAGCCAGCGTCAGTATAAAACTAGAGCGCTTCCCTTATAGTCAACAAAGCTGTCTACAATCCTAGAGTGTGATTTGCAGTGTAGAATGCTTCAGTGATTATATTAAGAACGGTCTAGTTTAGTTGCATTGTGTCTTGTAACTTGCTTAGAGTGTAAAGGGTTTATAGAATACAGTCTGTATAAAATAAATTAATTAATGAGATCTCATTCATCTCAATTATCTCCTTGAAATCTCAAGATTTTTTCTTCTATAGTTTCAGGTTTCGACACAGACTGCACTTAAATTTATCACGTTAATAAAATCTGCTATTACAAGCCAGAGATTTTAACTAGCAGAAACCTTTTTTTTTTCTCATTCGTTTCCAGACTTGCTTTCCAAATGGTAACTGTTTAGAATGAAATTAAAGAATGCTAAATAATGTTCCTTTTTTCAGTTTATTTAAAGAGTAGTTTATGTTGTTAATGCTTTTATTTAGCAAGGATGCAATTACACTAATCTAAAGTGACAATAAAGACATTTATAATGTCACAAAAGATTTCCATTTCAAATAAATGCTGATCTTTTGAACTGTATTAAAGAATCCTGAAAAAAAAAGTGTGGGCTTCCACAAAAATAGTAAGCATCCGAGCTGTTTTCAGCATAGGGGATAGTGAGAAATGTTTCTTGTAGCAAATAAGCATGTTAGAGTGATTTCAAAAAGATCATGTGACACTGAAGACTGGAGTAATTACTGCTGAAAATCAGCTTTGCATCACAAGACGAAATTACATTTTAAAATATATTAAATTGAAAACAGTTATTTTAAGTTGTTAAAAGTTATTTTAAGATGATGTTGTCTTGGTGATCATATGAAACACAAACCCAAATTTTTTAATGGTAGCGTAATTGCATGAATAATGTTGATTGATATTAATAGATGAAACAGTTACGTTATTCAAAATAATTATTTAAAAAAGATTCTTTAGTCTTTGCTTTAATGGAAAATTATCAGAGCAAAATAATAGCATTATTAGCTGATTTATGTTTTCTGTTACATTCTATTAAAAAAAATGTTTTCAGCATTTGTTTTTTCTCATTAAACCTGATTTCTAATCCCTTATACAATTGCACGCATCTCATCAGATTTTCCTTAAATCAAATTATTTGATTTATGTTGTCCATATTAATTGCATAGCTCTACATATTTACCTGTGTGTCAAAAATTGCCTCATATTTGTATATATGTATGTATTTTTGACCTAAGGAATTTTATGAGAAACACCAAGAAACATGTTTCTTCTGTCTTTGACAGCTAATTGAATTTCACCATTCTGTTAAATGTGAAACTTTAAGTTTTGGTACAAATACAGAGGGGTTTTTTTTCACGCTTACTGACCCACGTCAAGTTGATTTCCACCTTTTTCTGGGATACAAAAGGAGCGATTGAAGTTACAACAAAGCGTGAAACAATGAAACAAGACATTGTTCAGTCAAGCGTTCTCTCTTAATACAAAAAAATGCTGTAATTTCATTGAAATACACCTCACGTGGAAACCAGCTGTTGGTATTTTTCTGCCATTGCTTGTCCATGACACCCAAAGACTCATTCGTCTGTTGATGAAAGCGATTGATTAATACTCGAATTAAATGCTGAACACATCTCCGCACGCATATCGCTGAGATGTATTGGAGCGTTTAAGGTCTTGGCAGACGGGTTCCTCTGTGAGTCGGTAATGGGCGAGGAATGCCAGGAAAGCCTCAGCCCTCACCACCCCCCGCCCTCACAGATAAAAACGATGTGTCCCTGGTGGCCCGGAACATGATTTCAGCCCGTATGAGGTTTCAACAGCTTTCTCCATCTGGCTTCTGTGCAAACAGTGTTGCGCCCCTACTCCAGTGTTTATCGATTGAACCGTTCACTCTATCAGTCATCTGATCGTGCTCTCCTTCCTTAGTTGCTTCTCTTAAACATCACAATTCTACTTCTGAACATTGCAGCATTCAGTCGAGGACAAGACAAGAGAGAAACACAGAAAGAACATTAGCAATTATCTGTAAATATATCCTTTAGCAGAACTACTGTACGTCTGTCAAGTCCATCAATGTCTTTCAGAAGTTCCTCCTGGAACCGTCCTTGGAAAAACACGCAGTATTATGAAAATTATGGTGATTTCCGTAGCTCACTTAGCTCGAGTATTTCTCCTCCTTGCATGTCTGCCTAACTTCAGATGACCTTTACAATCTGTGCATGTTGAAGAATAAGTACACATAAGTGCGGTCTCATCAGAAACCAGGAAATGACATGTTTTTCCTCCTCCCGCTGTTTCTTGATGCACTGTATGTCTTCAGGGAGCTTGTTTATGGCGTCTGAACCTCACAGACTGTTTTAAAGAGGCCTGAAGTGACATTAGAAACTGAAACACAGCAACCGAAGTGAATATGGTGATTAATTGTGTTTCTGAAGGATGATGTTGACCAGTAGAGGACATTTGAATGTCTCTTTGAACTGAAAGGCTTGCTTTTTTCTATCCAAACTAAAAAGGCAGCTCATAAGGTCTTTTTTTATCTTGTGTGTACGTGTGTGTGTCTGTGAATCAGAGCTTTGCTTGTTACCCTACGATGATGAAAGGAAGACGAAGCCTTCGTACATACATATTCAGGTCTCTCTGTAATGGATCTGTGCATGGGTGCTTTAGCCGACACAAAAGCAAGGAATAGGCATGTGGAAAGCTATTTGTCAACGACAGCTGAACTGACCAGCCTGATTCCTGTGCATTTTAATGGCCTCCTCTCCATGTGCTGCTGCCTGTGTAGTGCGTACAAGGTACAGATTGCTTTATCATTTTAAATGAAACCTAGTGATGTGAAGATATATTGCCCACAGCTGTCTCATAAATCTGTGAGATGGGATAATTTCTCTGAAGCCTGAAGAGTTTTATGAAGAAAATCTGAATGGTATTTGCTTGTGCGGAAATCGATGCCATAATGCCTAGGGTGTTTTTTTTTTCATTTGAAAGCACATCAAAATTTACATAAAACTTTAAAAAGTAATCTTTAGCAAATCTCAAAATAAATATTCATTTTTAGTGCTGTGTGTAATAATAGGATGCCTACATTCACTTAAAGCATGCATTATTCATTCATCAATCAATCAATCAATCAGAATCAGACAATATTGGGTATTTTACATCTTTAGCAAATCTCAAAATAAATTTCCATTTTTCATACTGTCACTTGTAGCATTTAATATGATTAATTGGTTGGTTGATTAGTTTTGTAAATGTAATTATTTATTTTCATGATCTTCATTTTTACATTTATCAGTTGACGTGTATCTTTAACTTAAGAGTAATAAATGAATAACGTTAGATGTAATTTTCAGCATGCAAATATAGAAAAATGCTGTGCAATTTAAAATACATTATAATGTTACGCCTAATTTCGCTTGTAGCATTTGAAACAATATCATTAATTTGTTTTATGTATTTTACATTAACTAGCATGTAACTTAATATGTGCCATTAATCAGTTACACAGTCAGTCCGGAACAGTGGAAAGTCCCGGTGCTGTTGAACTGTATATCAGCACATTTGGGATGCTGCTCAACCAATCAAATTCAAGGACCGGAACTAATTGTTATATTGAATACTACTATTGAATACTGGTTCTGCCCATGCATCAACAATTCCCTACATTATTTGTTTATCAAACCCAATTTCCTGCCCGAATTACACGGGACAGCACAATCTCCCGCTCTTTACAGTAAAAGCACGAGGTTGCATTTGAATGCAGTTTCACTCTGTCCTTTTGGAGGTGTCACTTTCGCCCGATATATAGATCATGTTTGTCCAGTGTGCTGTCGGCTGGCCGGTGGCACGCTGTCGCCAGCTCAGGATAATTAATAGCAGAGGGAGCTGGAGGCGTGGGGTGGTTTCACTCAGGCTGTACTGTAGGTGTGTGTCAATCTAGTCTGATGGGTGCTGCCTGCAGCAACATTAAGATTGCAGGCATGGAGACCAGAGATACCCATTTCCCATCATGCCCTCTGACCAATAGATCAGAGGAGTCCCGGACACACAAAATGAAGGTCAACCTCTTTTAAATGATAGATTTGTGACACACAGCCTACAGGCACTGTCTGTGTGTAGTTGTACAGCCTTTGCGTTTATGCATGTGCATAACGGTTCAGTGCTAAAACTACGCCAGTGTTTTTTTAAGGCATCATAAGACTTGCCTACCTTTTGGAAAGGCATCCAAGAGGACTGTGTTTGTGCAGGGCTGTGTCTGTGCTAGGTGTCTTGGTAGCAATTACCCTGGAGAGCAGAGACTGCATGGCTGGATCTGCAGTCTGCTCCACACTTTTCAATTACATCAGTCCCCCACCACCACCACTAGACGTCGGCATGCTAATGCCGTGGCGGGTGACGATGCGATCTCATGGGGCCTTGTGCAGTTGCTGTCTTATTGGTTCAGGGATCTCCTGGCCAGAGCAACAGGCCCTACAATCCTTCCACTGACACTAAATTCAGCAGGCAAGACACTGGGGAGAAGACACCTTTATGCACTCGGCACTGCGTGTCCATAACCTCTATTAGTTCAGGATCATAGACACTCAACGGAGCTCCCTGATGCTCAGAGAATAATCATTTTGAGCGACTGCATTCTACGACATTCTCATTTATTGTCTAATTGCTTTTCATCCCTGAGCACTTGATCTCATTGGGTGCCGCGAGTGATGTTAGTGTCGAAATGCTTTGGAAGCAGGATAAAAACATCTTTATGCTTGTCAGTATTGCAAGCATGTTTCTGTTCAGAATTTAACATCCGGCAAATGTTATTGCATGAGATTTCTGGAGGCGAAATTGTCTTTAGCACCAGCTTTTTTTCAGTCTGAGAAACTATATATTATCTTCTATGGTATTCAGAACAAAAATAGTAATTCATTAAATGTGTCACTTTGGCAAGATACATTTCCCAAAATTGATATATGAAGGTCCTGTTGGAATAATACTTATTTGTGAATTATCTTGAATAGATAAATTAGAATTGAATAAAAGTATCAATTTTCCAAAAAGAAATCTTACTGACCCCAAACTTTTGAAAGTTACAGTTGTACATTCATTCATTTTATTTATTTTTTGTCTGTTTTTAGACAAACTACTATAGAATTTTAATATGAGCCATTTATCAGTTTTATGTTTAATATTTCATATTTGGTATCTTTGAAGCAGGTTTTGGTGATGTGTCTTTGTGGATACAGATAGGAAACTGTGTTATGGTACCAGAGAAGAAAAATCTTTGTATTCAGGCAATAGCTAAAGCAGTTAGTCTTTTTAATGTCTGTCTGCCTGCTATATATCTTAGCATCTGTTAATTACCCTTATTATTAACTGCCAGTTTTGGCACTCCGTAATTATGTGTAAACAGAAGAACACCCACATACAGATGCATGTATTACCATTTTCAGCAACCAGTTTCCATTTTTCCCATCATGTAATCACAACGTTATGTGCGATACTGGTCTGAATACAGTAGAGATATTGAGTAATTTCATATCATTTTGCCTTTTCCACAATGGCTAATGGAATAGTTGTAAACTATGTGCGTTAGGTGTATACCTGAAGCTTTGTGTGTACACTGAAGAAAATTTGGTTAAGCAATTTTCGCTCAGAAATGGCTGGTAAATTTGACAAACAATTACAAAGAAACAGCAAGTACAACATTTAATTAAATGTGCAATTTTACAGAAGAAAAACTGAAATAGTATTTTCTTGTAAAAAGTAGGCTACTGCAATAATATTTGTATTTTTTGCAGTATTTCCTGCTACTGTACATCTAATAACAATGGGAAATGTAGTTTGTTTGCACAAGACTACCAGCTAGCTAAATTATTAGTTTTTTCTGGCAAGATTTATTGCTGTTATTCATAAGCATTAATATGTGCAAAATAAATTGGCAAGTCTGCATTCACAGCATACAAACTATTATGATCAATAACATTTGCTTCTGACACGATTCTTTATTGACAAACCCCCAAGTTTTTCCTCTGGTAATATCATGTAAATTCAAGCATTCCTATAGTACATGACTTGTTTTTTTAGGCTTGATTTCCATGCTTGTTTTTTTCACTGACTTCCATCCATTTTAAGCTAATGACATTTTCCATCTCCTAAAACTAAACCTCACAGAAACCTTTGTTTTAGGACATTATTTAGTATGGTTATTAAACCGGTTGTGTAAAGTGCTGGTGTAGCTGATTTCAGTTTTTGCTGTCCTTGTGAGGACATTTAGTCAAAACCTGACGCACACACAAAATTAGTGCGCCGTTCTTTGTCTCCATCCTCGTTCCTCCATTAGCCCTTTTCCTCTGAAGTTCCTAATCCCTGTCAGGTTTGGAGGGGTTTGCGTTCTCCTTTGCATCTTCACCCCTCCTCCCTCAGTGCAGAAGTGACAGACAACCATTCAGTTTAAGAACTTAAAGAGATAAGACTTGTGGGAATAAGAGGACGCTTTTGTGTCCAATGTGAATTTTTCTTGCAGCGGACTGAATCCTTGGGGTCCTGTGCTGACCGAAAACCTCAGACACATCCTGCATGACAGCTATCTTTATTCTGACCAAACCTCACCACTCCACCGTGCATATCTTCACCTACACAGAGAAATACAGGCTCGGATTTGATTTGAAGCACAATACATTTAAGATAGTTGTTTCAGTTTAGTGGACAGCTCTGAAGCACTTGTCAAATCCAGATAGCAGTCTGTCCACTGAGGGGACTCGAGTTATATCAGCGAAATGAGAAAATGACTTGCAATTTTTGGAGTCTGGCAGATGCGTAGCTACTTCTCCAGAGATACGTGGCCCAACCGCTGTGAGCAGCATTTGTTTATGGTGATTGCATTAGGCCGCCTGCATTCAAAAACCTGGATGTTTTCAGTACGATCCCCTCTTGTACGTTCTCTGAAGTTGGCAGTGGAGCTCGTACGCTCGCTGTGGGCCTATTTAAGATACTGTTTTTCCCACTTTGCCCTGGAAATTCTCCCCTGGTAGATCATTACTTCAGGCTGCTTGTGCCCGGTGATGGCTCTTAACATCCTCCTTAACATTTGCTGCGCCTTGCATCTAATTAACACATAGCCTGCCTACAAACAATGAAATAATGACTATAGCTGCTTGCGCGCTCTCATTTCCCAGCCAAATGCCTGGTGCCAAGAAATCGGGGATAGTGTGTCGTTTCCAAGGTCTTGGGGGTGTATGGAGAAAAGAAAAAAAAAAGTGTGGCGCTGTGACCATTAGCAACTACACATTGAACTATGCATCCCTAATTTATACTTACAGGGATAGTGCAGAAAGCGAGAGGCTATCATAAAGCCACCTGGGAATTCCGGCAGTGTTGCTCTGTATAAATAGCAACAGACTGGGATAGCAAAATATCGGTAGCTACAGAACAGAGCAAAGTCGGCTTCCGCGAGTGTAAAGCCCTTGGCATTAGTTCTAGAGATCAAAGGCAGCGTCTTCACAATATTGTGAAAGCAGGATCCATTGCTAGAAAATGTTTCCACGGCTAATAGAATTGGCCCACGGCATCTGCCTGATTCGTTGTTTACGAGGAAGCCTTAGAAGCTAGTGGACAACACGCAAACGTGTTGACAAGTCACCTCGGTTTCTGAGAAAATTGCATCTTTTGCAGTTTTGGTGAACAATGCACAGGTCAATAGCTTGCTATGTTATATTGATTGTTTTCTCTTTGGAGTGGCGGGATGCGTTTTGACTGCAAGCACGGGGAGATGCATTACAAACTATTTCTGTATGAAATGGCTCCGCGGTCCCCAGCTGTTCACAGGTTCCTTTCTCTGTGCTCCGATTAGGTGGGAATAGAGAGAATTTAGTTTTCTGAGTGAATAATGGCGATCTGGTCTTGGCCTCACTGCTGAGCCAGCAATTTAAGGTGTAATTTTGTAGGGGTTTTTTTTAATACAGAAGGGAATATTACCAGCTGCCTGCAAATCCAAACTCTATTCATTTTCTCATAGTTAAGTATTTTGCTCTGCGGTCCACAGTATTATATGAAATTGGAAAATTACCAGATTGGATTGCATTATGTAATTGAGATGTTTACTGTCAGAAGACATGAGTGCATAGGGATTTTTGCCAGTTATTATAACCTCAAGAAATCCAGACATTCTTTGACACGCACTGTTTAAATTTAGCCGGTGTTTCAGTTTATTAGTGATTTTCAAGTGCAAGAGTACAGGAGCAAATCCAGCTCTGTTATTACCTCATAATTAAATGTGACTTATTAAATATGCTAGCATAAGAGCAAAAATACAGCAAAAACAGTAATATTATGAAATAGAAAATGTCAAACAACTTTTCTANATGTGACTTATTAAATATGCTAGCATAAGAGCAAAAATACAACAAAAACAGTAATATTATGAAATAGAAAATGTTTTTTGAATTTTGAATAGTGCATATCTAAAAATATTATATGTTTTATAATATAATATAGTTGAAATAATATAATTAATAGTTTTAATTAGTTATAATTATTATATAGTTATAATTATTTCTCAAAGTCTGGTTCACCCTTTTATAGAAATGCTTACTTAAATTAATACACAACACGGGCAAGTTCATTTAAAAAAGTAACAGAGAACATACTGCATAAAAATGATCTTGTATTTCATAATTATCATGAGCAGGATGAAATTGATTATGTAATGGTGAAATTTACAGTCAGAAGACATCACTACATAGTGGCTTTTCCAGTCATATTAATGTCAATAAATCAACACTAATATAGTCCAAATTTGCTCATGTTTCAGTTTTAATTACACTAGAGGAGTACAGGAAATGACTGGTGTCGTCATTCTCTGACGCAAAGCATCACAAGCTTTTCGACTCGTAAGCTATTCAAATTACCAGTATAATGTATAATTTTATTAAATTATATTATCATGAAACTTACAGCTAGAAGATATCAATACGCTGTGGTTTTCTTGTAGTTAAATAAACTTCAGGCTGCATCAAAAATTAGTGACTGATATACTACATGGTTTTCCAAGATGTGCTCGTGTTTCATTGAATCGATGATTGAGAGAGAAGAGCACAGCAGGCCGGCGTCACAGACCATCATGAGGTTCGTGTCAAGCTGTGGTATGCTGTTAAAAGTTCTGCTCGAGTTGTTTTCACTTGTGCTTTAATTGAATGAGTTACTTCTGAAATCTCCCATGATGCTGCGGAGCTCAGCAATAAGCAGCTTAGATGAAATAAAACAGCCTATAAATAAATAAGTAGAAGAAAATACCTGCTTGAAGTTAAAGATTATAAGGGACAGAACAGAAACGCTTCTTGACCTGTGCTTTCTAATTTATTTAATGATAGCTTTGAGCTTAAAAGAAAACCATTGAATCTGCAAGTTAAACAGCACACTTGAGCCCATGTGAATACATTTATGCTTATACTACTTGTTTATATGCACACCTGCATTTGCAATGGGCCTTAACTTGGTTTTAGTTGTTGGTCGACATGTAATGACTCAGCATAAGCAAAAACAACTGTATCTGTTATCATCTTTTAGCTTATTTTAAACGGTCACATTAAGGGGTCATTTGACTGATAAATACGAAGTCTGAGGTAGATAGGAATGATCAAGGCTCTCTGGAGGCTATTTGGTATCTCCTAATGCACGCTGAGCTAACATGTCTGGTTGCGGTTGTCTGGTCAGCGTTTTTAAATATATTTTTTCTTCAAGTGAAAAGTTGAATAATCCCCTATGGAGCACAATAACAGTGACCGTCCGCTTTTTCCAGCTGCCTTGGTTCTGAATGTATTTTTTCCCATTTATTTTCTTCACTGGAGTATCCAGAGAAACTTCAATAAAGAGGCCGTGAACCAAAACAACAAGCTTTGAGATCTATCACAACATTACAGACTTTACACAAGTTAAAAGAAAGAGAAAGTTATGAGACTGTATTTAAATTCATATACTGAATTAGACATCAAAAAATAAGTACAATGTACTTATTGTGTTCATATT
>SCHK01126817.1:0-16891 GCA_004124795.1 Poropuntius huangchuchieni | reverse complement strand
ATAATAATAATAATAATAATAATAATAAGGATGCATGGATTATAATAATACTCTTTATATTGCAATTTATAATGTTATCAAGGCAATAAAATGCAATTTTCTTATATAATGAAGTAAAAAATAATACAATTTAAAATAATCATAATATTATTAATAAAAAGTCACACAGCTTTTATGCAATAATAATAACTAAATACAAATAATAATGACACACTTAATATTTACAATGCAATAATAATGCCAATAATAATAAATAATACAAAAATTGTAATAATACAGTTTATATTATAATAATGTTTATATTGTTATTAAGGTAATTGTCTTCATTCCTTTATAATAATATAATAAAATAAAAAATAAAATAAAAATAACCATTCAAATCAATAATTACTGCATCCACACAGCTGTAATATTTCACATAATAATAATAATAATAATAATAATAATAGTTCCACCTACCTTCTCTAAATTGTAGATGACACTCAACTGGGCTGGCTTCTTCAAGGCTTTAAATTTAAACACAGTTTCTGCAAGAAGAAAAGATTTTCACACATTACAAGAAAAATACATACCATGGCCACAGAAAAATAGACACATTACAGGAAAATAGATTTTCCTGTTGCCTCTAATATTTTTTCCAGAATTCCCCACATCAACTTATTTCAGCTCCGAGTACTAAAGCTTGAGTCTGAGTCAATCAAACCTTGCAGAAGACGTTTAAATTTACAGCAGTCCACGTTGATGTACTGGATGAGCTCGATGTCATGCACGTCTACGTTATCCTCAGAGCAAACGGTCAGCTCCTGCAGCCTGCAGGGAATCAGACGGACAGAAAATCAGAGAGATCAAATCCATTCATTCCTTCCGTCTAATCACAACGGGTTGTATGTACCTGGTGGAGATGCGGCTGAAGACAGCGTTGAAGTTACTGCAGCTCAGAGAGAACAGAACCCCACAGGCTGAGTTCCTCAGCTCGGCCGCGTACTGGTTTCCCTCACGGTACGTGTGGATGAAATGACAGATCTCGGGCAATAACTGCTTTACGAGCATCGTCTCATCCAGACGCATGCTGTCCTTCGGTTGCTGAGAGAGAAAGGGAGTTTATAGGACTTGTTTATAGGAATTATCAACATCTAGATGTGCATCTCGCTTCAAAATAAAGTTGAAAAGGCAATAACGGCACAATGGTGACAGCTCATGGAGATGATGAGACACAATGAATGGTCTGCAGCCGTCTCTCACCCCTGCCAGGCACTTCTCCAGTGTGTCCATGATGATGAGCTGGGACAGGTAAAGGTTCTTCTCTGCAGCATCTCCAAATATCCGCTGTAAGAGAGAGAGAGAGAGATAGAGAAATAAGAGAGAGAGCTCTAGCACAAAGAATCATCTTCAACAGTCTAACAAATGCTCACAGTAACTCTTGCCTACAGACCGACCAATATATTTAATACAGACATAATGTTGATAAACTGTAGGATCAATAACAAAGGTAAAAAAATATCTGTATCTGTTGTCTTTTTATTTAGCAATAATGCATTAAATTGATCAAAAGTGACAGTAAAGACATTGATGTTACATTTAAGGTTATGTTCCTTTCAAATAATCGCTGTTCTTTTGAAAATAAAAGTATCACGGTTTCCACAAAAATATTAAGCAGTACATTTGCTTTCAACATTAATAATAAAAAGAAATGTTTCTTGAAAACCAAATCAGCATATTAGAATGTTTTCTGAAGGATCATGTGATGATGAAAATTCATCTTTGCCATTGCAAGAATAAATTACATTTTTAAAATGTGTTCAAATATGAAACCGTTAAATAATATTAATAATCTCTTACAATATTACTGTTTCTACTGTATTTTTAATCAAATAAATGCAGCTTTTTTGAGCATGAGAGACCTATTCCAAAACCATCCCTGACTTTGAACACTTTTGAATGGAAAGTTTACATTTCATAAGATATTAAAAATACACGTTAACTCAATTTGTAAACGTCTACTGTGCTTGTGCACCAACTCTTCAGTAAACACTCACCATGTTATTGACGTTCTTCAGTATGTTGGTGAGTCCACTGATGACCAGGGAGAATTTGTACCTGGAGATGTTGATCAGACATTCCTTATTGTGTTCCGTGCTGATTTTAGTGTGTGTGTTTTGCACGCCGACTTTCACAGGAAGCTAAAAACAAACAAAAATACACAGTTAGACTGTGTTCAGATGTTTCAACTTACTTATCAGGCAAACTCTCTAAATGAGAGATATTTTCATTTCATTCTGTTTCTCACATAGATCTATTGTGATAAATCTACTTCAGAAGACATGGAATATAGTGCACAATTTGTATGAATCACTTTTATGGTGTTTTTATGCAATTTTTTCGCATTAAATTTTTTTTATTATACGCAAAAAAGGGTAGCTGGCATGTTCTTTTTTCTTTAATCAATGAGAAAACTTTTTTTTTTTTAACTTGGTGAGCTACAACAAAGTAAACAGTAGCAAATCTCAGTTTTAAAGAGCAAGTCAGAAAATTGCTAAAACCAATCGGTGGCACAGAATCCCATTTTGGAATTATCCAGAGCTTAGGCCAGGCTTAGCATCACAAAACACCCCTAATCTCCTCTGAACTTCAATCAAATTGCAATGATCCCGACATAGACCACAAGCCACCCTTGACCAGGCCCCTTTAACAAGGCTTCCTCCGTGCTCCAAGTGTTGGCTGGACAGACTTACAAGTACACTGGTCAGTGTGTATACACCACCAACTCTGGAATTTACCGCTAAAAGAAATCAGGCTGAACACTCAATGTGGAAACACTGGTTCACGGTTCCAAAAATGTTTGTTGTTGCAGTACCTTTAGCAACCTTTGAGGGGCAGAAATAGCGGCTTGTACCTTTAAGTTAGCTCAAGTAGATGAGGCCTAAAAGGAAATACTCTTCCTGTTTTGCCAGTTTAACTTGTTCATAAACATCACATTTCTCCTGACACTCACAGAATTTTGGTCTTAAATGGAAAGTCTTCCCAAAATGAAAATGAAAACACAAATACAGTATCCTGTCAGAAACTCGCCTTTTGTGATCCACAGAAAAAAAAAAACGCAAGTTAAACGTGTTTGGAACTAAATGAGGATGAGTAAATAATGACAATTTGTCTGTCATAACTGTTTGTTAGGTCTGTAAATGTTTCCTTGCTGTCTGGTCAAATTTTAGTCAAAAACTTCTGGACACTTAACACAGGCAGGTTTATGATGAAAAGAAAACATGCAAGCTTAACCATTCACAGGCTTTCGCCTGTCTGGTACACAATGGGTTCTATTTCTAACTTATAATCTGTTTCATAAGTACAACTGCAGGTTTAAACCAGTAGGATCCACACTAAACAGGAAGAGTCATCATTGCATAAGACACTACTCAGCTAAACATCACACAACATACCTCACTGAAACCATCTGAAGTAACCTAATAACCCGGTACAGCTCTGAAGAGATATTAAACTGATGACACAGCTCTTAGACGAGAAAGTGAAGCTGTGTGGATCAATCAAGGGTCAGCTCTGAGGTTGGTTTACTTGTGGGACACAAAATATGAAGTGAAAGTATAAACAATAACTCTCATCTCACATGATGTGAATTACAAAAGCAGGACACGTTCCTGGAGAAACATTTGGTCAACCAATCATAGACATAATTTTAACCCTTGATAGCCTCTGTGTGTTGACAAGAGTTTGCTCATCACAAAAACGGCTTGACTTACAGTTGGAGCTCATTCACATGTTTATGTGACATTTATGATTTAGTATGCACGTGAATACACTGTTTTTAAGATGTTTGTACACAAATATGTTATTAAAATGTAACAATACTTTCTAGACTAAAAATCAAATTCAAGGATACCCAAAGACATTCAAATATTCATAGCCTTCTTTCTACCTTGCTAGGAAATAAAATAAATGACTAAATATATTAAATTATTACATAACGCATGATCCAGTGGTACAAAGCGGTTAAAATCCCAAGAAACTGTCTCAATATCTACGCACACAGAGGAACTTATCACATACATCCTGTTCTCTTCGTGAAGTTTTGCCCAGAACTATAATTCATTTATTTAAGGATTGTCTCTTTTTTAGTCATTTTAATGCATTGAATATTCAATGTTTATGTTTCATCAGACTTTCAATTATTTTATGGACATATTCTTTTTTTTTTTTTTACATAAAACACAAAAATATGGACAATGCATATCTTGCGTTAGTTTACTGGACGATTTTACATTAATAAATGTAAATGCAACAAATGTAAACCCCATTTTATTGGCCTTAAGCAAGAATTGAATTTGTGTTGAGGTACGTCTATTAATAAGAAAGACATACGTTATGTTTTTATCATCATTGGTGTACCCTATTTTGTACACAAAATTGTATGTTATTACTTCTTGTATGTTAAATTTGCATTAAATCAAATACTGCAACTACACAGAAAAACTATTGCATATACCAGAAACCTGCACTTTATGGGTTTATTTAATTATTTTAATGAGGAGTTTGCATATTTGTGGCAGTTAAAGTGTTAAATAAAATGGGAAAGATATATTATTTTGGCTTGGGGGTCAAAAGTGGTCTGGCAGATGGGACACGCCCCCCATAGGTGCGACCCTGACCCTAAAATACAAAAGCAGTGACTGGTCAAGAAGAATGTTGTTCCAATCACTGCCCACTGTTTTTTTCTTTAATAATAATTGTTTGACAGGCACATTACTACAGGTCCTAACCCTAAAATAGCACTCAAGTGATGTTTAAGTGAACCCTTGCCCTATGATTTTAGGTTAGTAGGGTTTGTTTAGGTTTTGAGTTGATAATAACGTAGCTCCAGGTTAAGTAGAGGATGCTGAGCAACATGTACTATTAAACTAGTTGCGTCCCATGCATTTAACGTTGTTCCAGGATGTAAACACAACAGCATCAGAATGAGAACGGAGACGCGCAGCGGCTGCACGGATGCGCTGCGACAGCTGCGTAACTGCGCATCCGTGCAGACGAGGCGTTCAGAGAGGTTTAGAGGAGCTCTGACCTGCTCGTCGAATCGGGTGATGACGGCCTGGACCCACTCCACGGGCTTCTGCGCCGCCATGGCCGCTCACGCCTGCACCTCCGCCGCCTCTGATGATGAAGATGATGATGATGATGAAGTGGAGGAGGAGAGGACGCCTTTTCCGCGGTCTGCGACCCCTGCGCTCCTCGATCCGCGCCGCGCTGAGGGCCGAACGAGGGGCGGCTCGGTATTCGGTCTGGTCGGTGTCAGAAACAGCAGCATGCCGCCATGACAGTGCCGGAAGTTTGAATCCTCCGATCCAGCGAAGCAGCAGCAGCAGCAGCACAGCAGCGGTGCAGATGAGAGATGAAAACACGAGTGCGCATGCGCCAGCAGAGAGAGCGCGAGCGAGCGAGCGAGAGAGAGAAAGAGAGAGGTGTACTTGTTTTTGCTTTTATTTTTGTTTATAATTATATAGTCACGCATCACGACAGTAAAGCTTTTGGGACGTGAAATTAATTGTCAGAGAAAAAAAGTACTATTAAATTAATTAAAACTGAAACGACACACACACACGCACACATATATATGTACGTAAAATGTTACGTTTATATATTAAATATATTTATATATAATATAAATTATAAGAATATAAATACATACATGTAAATACATGAATATATATGTACTTATTTTTTATTTGAATTATATTTTGTATATAAACAAAATTCTATATTCCTAATATGAAACTTTATTCTATTAATATCATACAGTATTATGCTTTATTGTAATAGTCATGTCAATAAAACATCTTGGACATGAAATTAATTGAGGGAGAAGAAAACTGTATTATAAAAACTGAAACTGAAACTAATATTCATGTAGAACCAGTGGGACAGGATCACAACACAAATTATTTAAAAATAAACATACTGTGTTCATATTAGCTCTAAATATAACAATCCCTCATCTAGAACGTTCTGAGTGTTATTATAAAACAATATACAAAAATAATAATGTAACACATGAGATTTGTGAATATCCGTTCTTGTGTAATGTTAAATAAGTAATGTTTTAATAACCCTCTGTCTAAAAGCTGGCCATCTCTCTTGCATTTAGCCATTTTACAGTCACATGCTGTAAAGGAAACAGATTTATGAATTTTGGGAATGGCAGAGAGAGAGAGCAGAAGAAAGAGCAGCTTGTTGCAGGCAGTGTGAGGCGAGTAAAACTCAAAGAGATGCCGGAAACAGCATGGTCAACGCAGAACAGTGAACGCTCTCAGACACAGAGAAATTAGAAGCTGCCTCGAGACACAAAGAAAACCTTTGTGAAGAGCCCTGGAGCACAAACCTCTGCAGTGGAAACAGTGAATGGACAGTTTCTCAAGAGTCTGCAGACCTCACAAGAATATGGACTGCTGGCAACATGATGCTGGATTCGGAGTGTTTTTGGCAGTTCATTTACTCTTTTACAGTTGAATGCTGTGATATAGGCATGCAAACACTTAATGTTCTTTGATGAATATAATTAGTATATTAAACGGCAGGGTTTTATCTTTCATAGACACTGAGTAGCCTGCCTCACTCAAGTGTTACATACACTGTATAATTCCCCGAGACTCTGAATGCATAGTTAGTTACAGCTTTGAAGGAGGAAAAGATTTTCAAGATTAAAAATAAAAGTGGTATCAAGGGCCTCACTGTGCTGGTGAAGTTGTGTGAAACTATGTATTGATACACCTAACACCTTTTCCAGTAATGGGTTGGACTTTCTTTAATGACAGTGTAACACTGACCTCTACAGGTTATTACAGGTATAACCACTGAGAGAAACCATTATTCTGAACTCTCGCGGGGTTTTTTTTTGTTTGTTTGTTTTGTTTTTTCCCCGAAAATGAAGTCTTACATCTACAAGACAGGAGTCTTTTTCATCATTATAACATCAAACAGAATTGTGCTCAATGAGAGGGACAGTCATAATTACTGTACATACAGTCATATGCTTGGAAGTCTGAGGCAATTATTGTAGCCTATATTTGTCCAAAATGTTCAAATGAGTGGTTGACTAATACAGGTTTTTCAATAATTATTTGGTTACACCCCTCAATCCGGAACATTCATTTAATGTAGGATGTTGAAAAACACACTTGTGTACTTCAGGTTTAAGCATGTTCTGTGCAATATGAGAAACAATTCATACTGGAATATCATCATAAACGTGTTTCATTTTATCTGTCGTCACGTCACAAATTTCTGATATCCTAACGTGTATAGATTTGACCACAGTCACGTGACAAGCTCGATTTTATTGTCTTTCAAGGATGAGAACAGACACTGTGTACAGTAGCCACATGCAATACAAAAATATGACTGTACATGACATGTATCGACCCATTCTAAAAAAGTTTTCCATGTTTTTTTTTGTTTTGTTTGTTTGTTTGTTTTTTACATGAAAAAATATAAAGAATATTTACATTTGGGATAGCACAGCAGTACCTATTCAAAATGTCATGATGTACAGTATATATATCTATATATATTTATTTATTTATTTATATTTATAGAAAATGTCCATATAAATATTAAAAGAATTCTGTTCATTGACTGTACAATAAATAAACCATATTTATACACAAATATTTTACATTGTCATTGATATTTCCAAACCACAAAGTCCAGTCTTTCACAGAACAAACAAACACACACCCTTCCACATACACAACGTTACAAACACGCACGTTACACACAAACACGCATGAGAGTTCATGTTTACACAACTTATGGAACACTGTTCTGCTGGGTTCATCGAAATCTCGATTTAATACAAACGTTCGACATCTTGCTCGTGGAAAATCAGGCCCTGTAGTCGGGTGAGAAGACACATTGCTTCTCTTTGGCTCATTTTCGCAATCTGTACTCAGAAAGGGCCCTTATGTGACTCACACACCAAATTTTGTTAGACCCTCACAGCTCAATAACTTTCCATCGAGAACATTATCATTTGTGAAACAAAACGTCTACTATCGGACACCATGGAGGAAGAGTGACAACTAAAGGTGTGTTAGCATGAACCAGACGAGCCAATCAGAGACAGAATCAGCGCATGTCACACAGGACTAAGAGGCACCAAGACCACAGGAGAGGGAGAGAGAGAGAAAGAGAGAGAGAGAAAGAGAACATCTTCATCGTAGTGTCATTGAATCCTGCAAATCCAGCGGGAAAAATGCGTCACGTGACGTCACGAACTGGAGCAGAAAGGGAGAACCAGTCGCACACTCCGAAAATAATAATAGGAACAGGAATATAAAAGGCAAAGCATTTTGTTTTACACATCGCCACAGCAGTCCCCCATCCCAACACCCACAGAACCGAAGAAAGTTAGAGACGGAAGAGCAGGCGATGTTAGTTTGTAAGTCCAGAAGAGGTCAGGCTTTCAGCAGGCATGCAAGGCAGAGCCAGGAATTGTGTTTTGCATTGCTCATGTTTCAGGCACGCGGCTACAACCTACAACGACAAGAAATAACCATAGACAAAACAGAAAGAGAAGCAGATTAGAGAGAGAAATCGATAGTTCTGCAGTTATTAATTTACAGTTGGAGAGGAAATTAGCAGTAGGAAAGAATTTGTTAAAGGTGCGCTAAGTATTTTTTGTTTGTCATAAAGTACCTAGTATTTAACTGGTCATGTGCTCTCAAGATGGAAGCTACAGTGATGAGAGGAATGAGAAGGACCACCTTTAATACACCTTTAATACAACAGATCACAGAAATGACTAAGAGTCTAAGAGAGCATCATTTTAATTTTTGGAATTCAATTACTTAATGCACCTTGAGGATTAAAAATGAAATGTTTTGAAAGGAAGGTAAGAGTGCAAACAGACAAAGAGAACTTTACCAAGCTGAAGAAATAATTCTATTCTACATATGTAGCATGTAGTTTTAGAAAAAGCGGAAATGTTCATTACTAGCAAACACTACTAGAAAAACCTCAAAAAGGTTTAAAAAAATTAATAATAATATTAATAGTAAGAAGAATAAGAATTATTATTATTATTATTTTGCAGTTATTAATTATATAAATATAATATATAAATAAATACATACATAAACAATTATTATTAAAGAACTAATAAAGAGATATTGTTATTTTAATAAATCACTAATATTTATTAATATTATTTATATTAAATAATATAATATGTGTGTGTGTGTGTTATTTATTTTAAATAACTGCATTGCTATAATTAAACGGTTGTTATTATTATTATTTTGATATTATTAATTATAATATTATATATTATTATATAAAGACTAAAACAATTATTATTGTTATTATTAATAATAATAAACACTTATTGTGATTGTTGTTATTATTTAAATACATCTATAGTAATTATTATAATTTGCATCAAATACTACTACTAATAATGGGATTAAAATATAAGTAGTAGTAGCATTAAATAGTAGTAGTATATTTTTATTTAAGGCCATGTCAGCATCTTAGGCTTTTTTTCATGGCAGAAACCATTTAAAAAGTATAACAAATACAATAAAAACCAGCAAACAAACAAAAAAAAGTTATATAATGCATTATATAACCTATTATATTTGCATCAAATACTACTACTTATTATTTTTCCAATTTAAAAGTTTACCTATGCTCTTACAAGTGCTGAAACTGCTTTTCTGAATGTTAGACAGATGCTGTTGATAAAAATAATGCCTGAACAAGATAAAAATACTCTAAGTGAAGAGAAGGTCAGACAGAAAGCAACCAAACAAACAACACATCTGATTCATTGCGGTGTCTCTGAGGTCATCTTTGTCGTAGTTTCTGCAGACTGCGCAGGTTTCTACCACCTGTTTGTCCTCTTTTAACAGTGTGCCAGATTCTAGGATACGTACTCTGCAGACTTCCAGAAGTGACCAGGATGAGACAGGCGGCGGTTGAGTTTGGGCAGTTTCTCCAGCATGTCGGCCAGCTGCGTGAACGTGGGCCGATTACGAGCGTCATATGACCAGCAGGCAGACAGAATCTCCTGTGGGAAAGACAGGAATCAAACCGTCAGCACAAACAGCTGACCTTTGAATGGTTTTTACAAGGATAACATCTAAGATACCTAATTTTGCCCAAATTACAAGGTAGCACTCTACAGTGTTTTATGCTTCTCTTAAACACAACTCCCACAGTACTAAACCATGAAATTAAATGAAAAGAATTTAGACTTTGAAAATTCATAAGCTTATTTTCACATTATTTACAAATGGTTAGCAAGATATACAATTATATTAAACTTCGACACATTTATTTTTATGCTATTTCTCTATATTTCTAAATGATACTATTCTTTAATTGCCAGATATTTTTTCACTGCATTAATTTCTGACTGATCAAGTGTATTTGAGCTATGGAAAAGCACAAAATAAATAAATAATATTAATAATTAACAATAATAATTAATAATTGATACTTAATACATAAATTATTATTATATTATAAAAAATGTCCAATATGGTCTAGCTGTTTTTTACCCAGACGGTCTGGGTTCGACTCTTGGCATGGGAAGTGGAGTGGAGTAGCATAATTTCACTGCCATTCCATTGAACATGTGTCAAATAATAAATAGACTTAAAATGTGGCACTCACCGTGACCTCTTTTCCCAAGTTGATCTCTGCCAGGACCCTCCTGATGCCCTCTCCACTGCCCACCTGCCAGATGGTGGCCTCTACGGGCTGACTGGTGATGGGCCAGTCTCTCGCCTGCAGCTCGTACCAGATGGTGCTGAAAGAGAGCAGATAAAGGCGGCAGGTCAACGCAGCACCATTTAGAGGGTGAATTATGTCTGAAGTCAAGTATGTTTCTCACCCAAAGGCATAAACATCAGCAGCATTAGAAAACGGAAGTCTGTCCTCGTTGTTTCCGGGACTCATTTTACGCACGATTTCTGGAGCTAAATAACAGATCCACCCGTGAGGAAGCTTCAGCTCGTTTTCACGTCTGAAAACACAACAGACCCTTTAAACCATTGGTTTACAGTAATAATCCATGTTATTAAGAGTAATGCTGTGACTTACCGGCCCTCCTGAACCACTCCAGAGATCCCGAAAAGGCCAAAGTCAGTGATGACTACTTTGTTTGTGTCATGAAAGACGTTTTTCGATTTAAGGTCCTTGTGAACGATGCCTTTAGCATGAAGATAGCCCATTCCCTGAAATACAGGAAACACAAGCAAGATGTGACTCGTACATAACACACACATATAGTGTACAAACACAGCAGTGTTTCCACAGTTATTACCAATGTCAATCTATCTGGCAAAGTTTTTTCATATTTTAACGTAATGTACACTAGTGGTCAAAATTTGGATTAATTTTTTCATGTTTTTTTTAAAGTCACTTATGCTTACCTAGACTGCATTTATTTGATGAAAAATACAGTGATTGCAATTTAAAAGTATTGTTTTCCATTTTAATATATTAATTTATTTTTTTATTATTTATTTATTTTTTTTATTCCTGTGAATATTCCAAAGCTGAATATTTAGAACCCATTACTCTGGTCTGATTAAAAAACTTTTTCTTTTTTTTTTTTGCTTAATATTTTGTGAAAACTTGGAAGATTTCTGTCAAATAAATGCTGTTCTTTTGAACTTTCGATTCCAAGAATCCACAATTGATGGTTTCCACAAAAATATTAAGCAGCAAAACTCTGATAATAATAAATATTATTAATAATTAAGCACTAATAATAATTTACAATAATTGAGCCCCATTAAAAAAATGTTAATTATTCCAAACTTTTGACTACTAGTGTATATTTATAACACCATACAGTTTTATTACCTTAGTATTAAATTACAGAAAACTACTTAATGCTGCTGCATGAGTGTTTCTAATACAACGGCTGAGGCAATGATGGCAAATTTGACATATTTCTCTCTTCTGACTAATATAATAAATCTCTCAGTATGTTTTCCTCTTTTGTAAATTCATAGAAGCGCTAAATGACTATTTTTCTTTTGCTATTGGAGCAAGTGGGAACATTTTACAAAGTGGCTAATTCGTACAACTTCACTCGATTTTTGCTAAATCGTACGTATTTTACGAGTTGCACAATTCACATGAATTTATACGAATGACGTACACCTAACCCCGCTCCTAAACCTACCCATCACTCAAATCGTACAAAATCGTATGAGTGAAGTCGTACGAATTAACCACCTCGTAAAATACGTACAAATTGCCGTAAGACTGTGTTGGCATTTCTAAGAAACACGGTCCGCAAACACTACCTTTACAATCTCCTGCGCAATCTGCCGAGTCTTATTGATGTCCAGCGTGTTTTTCGTGTCCCTCACGACAGAATACAACGTCCGGCCTTTGCAGAAGCTGTGGGGACATTAAGACGTGCTTGTCACTGATCATTTCTCGATCGCTTGACGGACTCAGATGTGTGAGACGCTACCTGGTAATGATGGCGAGATGAGGCGGAGCCATGCAAGCTCCCATGAAGAGGACGACGTTCTCGTGGCGCGTCTGTCTGTAGTTCATCACCTCCTTCTTGAAGAGCTTCAGGTGGTCCTGGTTGTTTCCGTCGATCTCCAGGAGTCGGATGGCCACCTCTCCGTGCCAGCGGCCACGATGGACCCGACCCCAGCGCCCCTTCCCGATGAGCTCGCCGAGATCCAGCTGCTCGAAGGGAATGTCCCACTCCTGTAGGTAGACGCTGGTCTGGCTGGCCTTACGAGAGATGGGACCTTTCCAGTGGGTTCCTCCTCGCGTGCTGGGAAGGTCGTCCAGCTCGTCTCCTTCACACTCTCCTTCTGAGCCGTGGTTCAGCTCTTCCATATCCTCCTCCTCCTCTTCATCCTCCAGCTCTTCATCCTCCACTGCTACATATTCTTCCTCTTCTGCTTCTATTTCCTCTTCTTCTTCTTCCTCAAGTTCCTATATGAGAGGAACCAACCACAATGAGTTTTCTCAGCAGTACTGGAATAAATTTCTCTGTCCGTGCCTATTATAGACTACGTGATTTCATATTATATTTGTATTCCAGCTTTAAATCAGATTCAGTTCCACAAGCATCTCACCTCTCTGTCATCTTCCTCGTCTTGTTCCGCGTGCATCTCCTCCACTGATGGATCGATCTCGTTACTGTGTGTATAAAATTAAACACTTAGCTGTCGCTATGACTGAATGCAGAACAGGCAGCTGTAATTTTACTGTTACTTACACTGTGTCTGGAAGTCCATCTGAATGAAGGAGGCTGGAACTGCACACATCTGTGAAAGACGTGAAAATATTGACCAGCTAATTATGTTTGAAAGAATACATTTCACTGACTCTGTAAACATTTCTAGTTGTACCGATACAGAATTACTGATATTATTATTGCTCAATGTAAAGTGTAGCACCACAAATCACCAGCAGGGTGCAGCTCATATCACAAGTATAAACTATTCTACAAGGAATCCATAAAATTATGGAAAAAAAAAAAAAAATCTTGGTAAAAAGTTTGAGGTACTTTATAGCTCTTATACCTGTAACTTTGGTTTTAATGGATCATCAAGTTATTTGAAAATAATGTTAGCAGCATGTTCAGTGTATTATTATAGTATTTATTAATATTTCAATATATATATATATATTTTTTTACATATATTATATTTTTCATTTTTATATTTTTTATTATATTTTGTTTGTTTTTTGTTTAATCAAACTGTGCCTTTGTTATTTTTATTAGCTTTTCAATATTTCTATTCAGGTATACTTTTTTATCTTAGTTGTCAATTTTCATATTCGTATTTAATTTTCATTTCAGTATTTTTGTGTTTGTATATAGTTTCTTTAAGCCTAAATTTTTAAGATTTTATTTTCAATTTATTTTAATTAAAAAAACAGTTTTAATAGTTTGTTTTAGTTAACAATACTAGTGTTTTTGTCATAAATTTACCCTCATTTTTTTTTTTTTTTACTTTTTTTTTCTTTTTGTATAATTGAATATATCTAAAGTTATTTGAATATGCTTTTACTAACAGAAATGGTATTACAATAAAAAGAAAAGACATTGGTCTTAATGTGAGACTGAATATACTGTATGCCTGATTATATATTAACAATGCATTTTGAAAATTTGTTAATTTGATCACTATTTATAACTGTTCTGAAATCAGATGGTGCAACTGTTTATTGCATTTGCCCCACTGAATCCTGGAGGTCATTATGTGGGCTGAAGAACATTACAGACTCTGTGTTTGTTAACTCACCAGGGAAGATGAACTGCTGTCGGTGCTGAAAATAACATGCAGCTTTGCCACACAAGAGGAAGACAGGAAGAGAAGAAGACAGGCAGGAAGCAGACAGAGAGACAGTATGGGGTTAGAGGCAAAGTCCCATTATGCCTTATGCTGAGTTACAGTGTTACATGCAGATAAAGAGTCCTATATCAACATTTTTTTTTTTACCTGGGATTAATGTAGATGTGTGTGTTATGTATTAATCAGTGTAGTATTTGTTAATGTGTTGGTTTACTGCAGTGTCAGTGTTTACAGGTGCTTACCTGGAAAGTGGAAGCGGTTGTCACGGTGGCCTTTTGGGGAGGGGTTTGGGGGCGGGGTTACACTTGGAGGATTGCTCTGCTGGAAGGGGGCGGGAGATGAAGGCGTAGAGGAAGTGGTGGAGGATGGATTACTGCTAGAGTCCAGCTGATTCAGCACCGGCGGTTGATCCTGCCAGAAATTAACCATATTAATGCCATAGAATTGATTTTAATTGCATGCTATTAAAAAAATGACATATTTGCATAATCTGGAGAATATATATACTGCATACTACAAAAACAAGCCGTGTACTAGCATATCATTCCGTCACACAGGAACCAGTACCTTCTTTGTTATTGCCTTTGGTAGCGTCCCGAACTGTGGCGCTTCAGGTGGACGGTCCACAGGGTTGTTAATGTCTGAGGGTACAGACTCAGTCCTACGAATCTTTGTGACTGAGACACACACACACATGAAATTACTAGAAATACATGTCTGTCATTATTGATGTTCTTATATCTGTGCAACTGATGAGAGAATCTTACTGGGCAAGAAGGAGATTCTGCAGGGTGGAGCTTCTTTAGTACATTTGTTGTGACACTTTAACCTGCGAGAGGATAAGATGAGATATGAATGTGTGATATCAATAATAATGATATTAATATTAATAATATATGCTTAAAAAATGTAGGATATATTTAAAGAAACAAAATAAATTATTATACATAAAATAATAATTTTAAAGGATGATATATATTTAGTTATATTTGTAAATGTATGAAGTACTTTTCAGCAATGGTAGTTTTTACTATATTGAATTTAATTTTAATTTAAAAAATAATTCACTGTACTCAGGCAGGATGACTTTCAGTACTGTATTACAATAAAGATGATTATATGTTTTGCACTACTGCAAATGGAAATTTAGTAATTACTCATCCTTAAAACATGTTTCATTTTTAATGCAAAATATTTTTATTTTTTTTCCTTTTCGAGATGATTTGGATACTGAACATTAAAGAAGAATATTTTATATTTTAGATATTTTGAAGAATGTTCGTAACTAAACAGTTTTAGTTCCCATTGATTTTCACTGTATAGACAAAAAAAATAATAATGGGACCTGAAATTGTTTGGTTATTAACAATTATTCAAAATATCTTATCATATCAGTTATGTACAACAGAAGAAAGTAAGTCACATGGGTTTGGAAACCCATGAGGGTGACAAAACTATTTTTTTTTTTGGGTGGACTATGCCTTTAAGTACTTGTTTTTGCTTACCTGCAGTGTTTGCATTTCACCCCAAAGATCATGTTTTTCTGGCACACTTGACATGTCTGAGAGAGCCAAGACTTTGTAGAAAACCTAGAAACACACACACAAAATATCTTTGCTTCTGGGACAAAATTCAACAATAATTTCCACCTATTTTGCTCAATAAAGCCTTGGAGGCGGGGATACCTGTGAGTGACAGCCAGCCCGATGTCTCTCCGCAGAGCCTGAGGTGAGCTGCGGTGGACGGTAACATTATCTAGAGAGCAACAGAACAGAGACAGAGACAGTTTAAATGAGAGAGTATCTCTAAACAGCAGCTAAACCACCATATATACTCCAAAACACAACAAACACTCGTCTAGACTCAGTAGCAAACTCTCAGTAAACAGCTGTGCTTTTACAAAGTGCTGCTGGTGAATCATTTACTCCGCTCTCTGAAAACCGTCGGCGATAGCAGGAGTATCTGAGTGTGCAGAGCGCAGGTGAGAGCTTCCTCTTCAGTCTGAGAGGTTGAACTGTGACCTCAGTCTGATCAGCATTCAGCAGGCACTTTACTGCAGTCTGGTCTATTTGAACTACAGATCTGCTCAGTCAAGAACCGTGCATGTCTATGAAATGCTGTAATTGTGCTGCTGAACTCACTCCTCAGGCCGATGTGCTCTTCCTGTAGTGTGGGAGTGCCTGGCAAAGTGTACGGGGCCGTGGCGGGTGCTGCCCCAGGGGTCCTTGCGGAGAGAGTGGGCGAGCGAGATGGAGAGTCCTCACAACCGTTTCCATTAATCTGGACGTTCAGAAACAGCTTGTTTTTCTTCACACACCTAAGAACAACAGAAGACAGTCAGATATCTGGCTAATTTGAGATTTATTGCACAAGTTTAGCCTGCTTGGTAAATTTATCATGAAACACAAACATGCACATTTCCTGTTTTCAAAAAACATTTTTGTCAACTTGGAGGAAATATTGTGTAAAATATACATTTATTCAATGACAAATGTATTCACGCCTCAAAAAATGAATTTATAATAATGATGATAATAATAATG
>SCHK01126810.1:0-15580 GCA_004124795.1 Poropuntius huangchuchieni | reverse complement strand
ACTTGACAGATTTTAATATTAAACACATTTTATTAAACATTTTTAAATACACACAGACATACAAAATGCATATACAGAACATATGCACAAAACCCTTGCAATTTCACAGTGAACCTCTAGGGGCTTCAAAGACAAGGAAATAGACTGTAACCAATTATACATTAAAAAAATAAATAACAAAACCAAAATAAACCCACATGAAAAAAATACTGTTGTAATTTATAGTCAGCATTACAGTTTTTGAACCATACTACAGTAACGTGTATTATACTGTATATATTATAGTATTTACACTTTGTTAATGAATGCTACAGCATAACTGATCAACTGTAATAAATACTGTAGTATACTTTAGTTTTTACTACAGTAAACTGTGGTGTATTGTAGTATAATATACTCTATAGTTGTAAAAAACTTTGTTAATATTACTATAGTTGTTATATTACCGCAATTATGGAATTACCACAATAAATCAATTCAAGTACTTTACTATAGTATGGTTCAAAAACACCATAGTATTTACTATAAATTACTATAGTATTTTTTCAAGTGGTAATCACAAATAACACAAACTGTAACTTACGAACTGTACCAATTCTGTTAATTAGATTATTAATTTGAATTATATATGTATATATGTATTTAAATTAAATAAATTATCGGTCAAGTTTTATTATAAACATTCTAAAATATTAATAATGATAATTTAGCTACCATGACTGCAAGAAAGAATGCTATTAATTGTTTCACAAAAGATGTATATCATTTACATGAAATAAATAAATAGGCTCACATATGTAAATTCAGTAACAACGGAGGGTTGGTAAACCTCATTGGACACAAATCACAAATTTTGGTTTTCAGAATGTTAGAAATGTTAGTTTCTGGTTCCCATAAACGTTCTTATTTGGTTCCCTTTAAAAAACATGTGAACCATATGGGAACATCAAGACACGTTCTGTGTTTGCTGAGATGGTCCCTCCACAAGTTATAATAGACCTATATGTACTTTCTATCTATCTATCTATCTATGTATCTTGGAGTTCATTCATTCATCACTACTTTCCCTCTACTCGTGAAAGCGTATTAGCCTAAATGCATTCACTCGTTCATTTATTTATTTATTCAAGTCAGGCTGTTTTATGAAGGCAACCATCTTTTACACGGTCCTTTAATCTCGTTGTTTAATACGGATAAGCAGAAGAACACATTTCTCCTTAATTGTTATGCAAAGGCTTTTCGAGGCTGGTTGAATGGAAACAGTGTAATTTCTTCCAGCACAACGACAGGTGTGTTTATATGCCGTTATGTCATAAGTAAGCATTTTTATTGTTTGTGTGTGTGTGTCTCCGCTAAAATAATAATCGTTCATGCGGTTCACTCTTTTAGACTTGATTAAACAAATGCCACATCGACGGAAAATCTTAGTCACGTCATAGACAAATAAACATAAATCGAGTTTGTATACAATTATAGTGCATTTCATATTTTAATAAGGTAATCGAGCCGTGCGTCTTCGTATAAAGCCTAAAACCGAACTGAGAAATAAACAAATCGACTACGAGATAACAACCGTTCACAGAACAGCCATTAGTTTGTTGTCCTCCTCACATCTTTCACATATATCACGTATGCACGCTCTTTGTCGTGGTGTCGTCTCTCAGCTGATCTAAGGGCAGTTGTGCTTTCTTGACCATATATGAAAGAGTCGCGGATTATGCCTGAAAAAGCTGATCCTGGAACAGACGAGATGGAACAAACCATTCTGTTCTCAGAGGGGTCGAGTTTTTGGAATACGAAAAAACGGCGTTGTCTTCAGGTAAAAGGATTTAGGAAATATAAATCTAAATTAACATATATATGATGTAGTTAGATAAAACTGTAGTCATATTTTAAATACTTCACCTCAACAAGGAATGAAACGCCCCTATCCCTCCGAAGCAGTTGGACCCGCCCCAACACTATAAATACCCCACTGAACGCGGATTTCTGTAGATGTCAACTGTCATTTCGAGATCGACGCTAGTCTGAGACGGAGAGAAAACGTAGTTTGTTGGCACTTATCCAAAGTAAAACGAACTACAAACATATTTTTCCACTCCTCAGACATTTAGGCTACGATTCTGCTTTTAATCTGAAGCAAAAAAGACACTGGTTACTCGGAAAAGCTGAGGAGGGGTGTGACTGATCTCAGATCAGAGCCACACGAGCGTCAAGCTGCCTATACAGAGGGCACTGCGCCAGGCTATGTGCCATTTAAAGCCAGTGACAAAGAAAAAATCGGAAAAGATTGTAAAAAGGTAGACGACCGAGGGGTTGATTCGTGTAGAGAGGCACGAGTGACCAAACCCCTAAGCGAGAAGAAGAAACAGCCTTTGTTGCCCTCCAGATTATGTGAGAGCGCACTACAGCTGATGCTAGACGCTGAGAAAATGTGCGGAAGGGGCATGATATGCCAATGGGAGGTCTACAGCAATAGACCCTCCATCAAGGAGACGGAGAAACCCAAGAGCGAGTCGAGGAGAACCAACGGCGGTGCTAAACAGAAGTGGCACAAATGGGGAAGGAGGCCAGGAAGAAGGGCGCACTATCCAGAAATGCGCAGAAATCGAGCAAGATTGTCTCGGTGGTCTGGCACTCTGGTTTCATTGCGTCCTGCCAACGTTCAAGGCAACCGAGCGCCTGGCATGAGAGCGCCCAGGAACACCAACCAGTTCCTCATGCACGAGAAATACCAGATGATGCACATGCGATCGGACTCCGTTGGCACCGACAGCGGGTCCGACTGCGAAATGGACTTTGCGGATATGGACTCGTACCTGGGCGTTCTGGAGAACGCTAGAGGCGCACTTTTGGACAGTCCAGATCTGCCTTCGCCACCCACATTTTACGCTCGACAGATGAACCAATGCCAGCCGTTTTCCTTCTTCAGCTTCAATCAAGAGGAAAGCATGCAGTATTTCCCATCGGAAGACGACATGATGCAAAGCGAAGACTTCATGCAAAGGGACTTCAAAGAATTCTGTGACACTGTGGCACCATGTATTTAGACACCTGCCACAGGTAACGTGTTTACATCACTTCGGTGGTTTTCTGAACTGTTTTTAACAACTAAATCTGTTGTTGCAATGCGAGAGGCATTTCTTTGTTTGTTTGTTCTGTGATGTGTTACGATTGGGGGGAGAAAAGGGTCCAAAGTAGGAGTGTGACCAGCCAGCCAATCACCATCGAGCTCATTTGATCGCTCTTGACAAACATAGCAGCGGTTTGTACTGCAAAACTAAATCCTATGTGAATGTTTTTCATAATAAATCGACATTTTGCTACACTTGGTCTATATATTTTTTTTATTACATGATTCATTTTGGATATACTTTCCTCAGTGAATAATGACCTGCAATTATAAAATGTATAGAATGAGTTTATTCTCAACCTTTGCATGGTTTGTTTGCAATGTTGTTAAAACTGAATAGTAGATCAATATACTGTGTCTTATTACATTACAAAGAATGACACGGTAATCTAATTATTTTGGGGTCACAAAAGAAGGAGATGCGTGACAGAAATACGATGCCTGAGTAACATTTAAAAAACCTTCTTTCCAACATACACACCCTTCTAGAACAGCAGAGCTGGGTTTTGTAGGTCTGACACAAGAACAATAGCAAAGCTCATGAGACAAGGTGTGTGTGTGTGTTCAAAAGAGTGTCTATATAACCGTATAATCTGCGTCACTAATTGGGTTTCCGTTTTCACAGCACACAATGAGACCTATGATCATCTCTGGTCTTTGTACATGACAAGATATCGGTGTTAATAAGGAAATTTAGAGCCCCACTAGTCAATAAAAATGCAAAAAGGTTCGACAAAAAGGCTCCAATGAAATCTTTCTCATGAATAGAGCCCCGAGTGTTTTGATCAGCAGCGGTTCAGCCCCTTTCCTGCACAGCTTGCCAACTGCATGTCAGATAATTGTGGTGCAACTTCTTCGGGCCAAACCAGCAGTATTGTGTGTTCAACCCCTGGCTTCATTTCTAGCCCATTAACTGCCGTTAAAAGAAATAAAGGTTTTACTGAGATGGAAAAAGAGACTTTCAGATGGATTTTCAGAGTGTTATTGAGAAGTTGACTTAGCAGGTGTGACATGATCTAAAACTATATATATATATATATATATATACACACGCACACACACACACACACACACACATATATATATATTAAAAAAACTCTTGTACAAGTATTATTTTCTCTAATGGAGCCTATATTTAGGATCATTAAGACCATTATTTTTACATTATTTTCAAAAAGGCATTTTCATCTTNATATATATATATATATATATATATATATAAAAAAACCTCTTGTACAAGTATTTTCTCTGTTATACATATATATAAAAATGGAACCATTTAGGATCATTAAGACCATTATTTTTACATTATTTTCAGAAAGGCATTTTCATCTCATTATTAGTTATTATAGTGATATGGTTATTATAGTTTACTAAAACTAAAACCATAAAAAGTTATTTTACTATTTTTCTGAAATAAATGTTAACTGAAAATAAATGAACTAAAACCCAAATAATATAAATAAAAACTTTAGACATTTAAAAATAGCAGTACTAAAAAAAAGACAAAATACACAACAAAGTTACTAAAATTAAAGAGGGAAATTAAATAATAATAATTTAAAATATTAATAAACTCAGTAGCCTACTAAAATAATTGCAATATTGACAATTTTTTTTGTACTGTAAATGAAAAATATAATACAAAGCTTTTATTGCAATCTGCACAAATAAAGGAAATTATCATTCATTACAGTCATAAGATTGTGAAGAAACGTTAACTTGCCATGATAGATAGACAGATAGATGTGGCATGGACATTCATGACAGATTTCATGAACTTTACTCTTGTTAGTAATTAAAATAGTTAAAAAATAAAAAAATAAATTTGGTGACCAGTTTTAATATCATTTAAACCTTAACACTTTCTCAGTGCAGTGCACTGAATTTTTTTCCTTTATTGTTCTATTCAAACACATGCACATTATCCAACTGGTTCAAGATTAAACATGCTTTATGCCAGGAACAAGATTTTGGGACTGGACATGTGTCGAATGAGGCAAAGCCGCCCTTTGGACCAGAGCTTAAGGTGTTAGATCAAATGTGTGTTGTGGCTTGTTATCAAGGTTGGCGGAGGAGTTAATCAGTAAACAAAGCGGTTTAACATCAAACTCATACTGTAAAATGAACATGATATAACATCTAGATCACAGTAAGAAAGGACGCTCCCATTCTGAAAATGGGCAGATGGCATGACATGTCTGGGCAGTGTCTTGCATCATATTTATAATTCATGTATAATTATAATGACCTCATATTGGTTTTATGATCACATACTGATTCAGAAACTGCATGGAGTACTTGACAAAGTTAATAAAAAAAGATTGTTATTTAGGGCCAAATGCATTATGTAAATGATATTTTGGGAGGAAATGTCTAATTGCAATATAGAATTCAAAATGAAACTCTCAAATAAGGAAGAATAAAGTTCAAAAGAAGCAGATCATCTTGATCATGTGATACTGATGGTGGGAGGAGGGGAAGAACAGGATAACGACTGCTAACAGTCAAGAACTTTAGTAAACACAAGATTCTGTCGGTAATGTCAAACCTGGCTCTCCGTGCATGCCTCATTCTCCTTTTTTTAATCTTTTATAAAAGTACTTCATAATTATATATTGAAATACCTACGAAAGCCAACATTTCATCAACAGTGACCTTATTTAATACCCGTTCCTTATGCGGTTGTGCATGATTAATCAGTAGACATTACTCAAGTCTTTGTAAACTTTGTGCAAATTTCATAAAATTTTGCAAAAGCCATTAATAAGCTACTTTAGATAAGAGTTTTTCCTATATTAATCACATGTCAGATAAAACTGTCAAGATTTTGATGAAACATTTGCCATAAAAGGTATTGAATGTGTTAAAAATGATTGAATAAACAACAAATTAAAAGCAAAACAAGCCAGAATGGAGAGTGATGCCAAGTAAACCAATTAGTTGTACTTTGGTTGCATATAAAACATAAAAAGAGACAGATTAATTACAGATAGTTCCAACAGTGGCCAGGACTGGAAAATGCAAAAATCTGCACAGGCCAATGCTACAATAAAAACTGAAAAACTTTACATGCTTTCTAACATCCAAACTAAAATGTGCGCTGTGCCTTTAAATGCCAGAGAGCCTGGCTACAGTTGAGAGCTGGGGTGGATGTGTGTGTGTTTTGTGGGGGATGGGTTCCTCTCAAAGGCCTTTGCTATAGAAACAAATCTGTGACCTGAGGTGTAACTTTGGGTGGAAGAGGTGCACAATCACGTCCTCTTTTTCTCTCTCAATGACATGTCATGGCATGAAAGACCAGAGGTATGTCAGACCGACTCATAACTGTTTGACAGGTCGAGTGAGTTATCAATACAATCTAGCATGTTGTCATGATTCAGTGTGCTTTTACACCATCAAAAGTCACTGAATCATCCTGAATTAGAAGTGTGTGCTTTAAAAACAAAGCATTTTAGAAAGCAACCCAACTTTTTTTCCTTGAAAATGACCAAATGATTGTTTGGAGATTAAAAAAAAAAAAGTTATTGATTTAAGCAGTAAGGTACATATTTATGGCTAAAGAGTGTAGTAGCAACTCCCTTAGCTGTGATTATATTCAAAATGCAGCATAGTTTAAAATGGTGTAGTGCTAACTGCTAACAGTGTATCTTAAACACACTCAAAAATAGATGTTGTTTTGCTAAAGTCATTTACACTTACGTATCTAACAGACACTTTTATCCAAAGGGACTTAAAAATACATTTTTAACATTTCATTAGCAGTTAACGTTATAGATACGTACATTTTGCTTAAATCAGTAACCTTTGTTCACACTGCACAGATGTTGCACTAAAGTCATTGATGTTTAAATCTACATTTATATATTTGACAGACACTTTTTGCAAAAGTGACTCTCAGGCCGTTCAATACATTTTTAGCATTTCATTAGCAGTTAGTGCCACCTGAGGCTATGCTACATTGTGAGTATAATCACAGCTAAAGGAGTTGCTATTCTTTAGCCATAAATATGTACCTTATTGCTGAAATCAGTATTTTTTTCTTGTTTGCACTGCGTTGGTGTTGTTGCACTCGAGTCATTGACATTTACATTATGTAGTATATGACAGAACTTTTATCCGAATTGACTCACAAGGTGCGTCCCAAATGACACACTATAGACTATGTACTTATGTACTCAACTGTGTAGTGTATTAATTTTATAAGGTTATTTTGTCATTCATCATCAGAGTCTAATAGCCCTTCCCCCTCTCCTTCCACAATTCATTTTTTTTTGTTTTTTTTTTGGTTGTTTAAGTGCATCATCCGGGCATTTCTAAGTACATTTTTTCTTTTAGGAATTTTCAGTGTGAACCCCCCACCCCACTAACACTCCCACTATTTACTCAACAAAAAAAGCACGCAAAGTGGGGCATAGTTTTTCTTGTTATTTCAGTGTATCATCCATTTAAAGTGCAGTTTTTCTTTTTGGAAATTTTCAGTGTGAACGCACTATTTATACTACAAAATGCCACAGAATATTACATAAGTACAAGATTTGGGACACACCTACAATGTGTTCAAGCAATGTTTGTAGTAGTTTGTTAGCAGTTATCACTATAGCATTTGATGCTACATCCATTGTGAGTATAAAGGAGTAGTTAACTACATTCTTTAGCCTTTTTGCATATGTACCTTATTGCTTAAATAAGTAACTTTTTGTTTGGTTGTTTTTACCCTGCATTGAAGTTGCTGTGCTAAAGTCATGGACATTTATACAATTATGTATTTGACAGACGCTTTTACAAAAAAATTTTTTTTTAGCAGTTCATTAGATGTTAGCGCTATACCATTGTAAGAATTATTATAGCTAAAGGAGTTTTTAACGAGTTCACCCGAAATGAAAATTCTGTCATTAATTACTCACCCTCATGTCTTTCCAAGCCTATAAATCCTTCGTTCATCTTTGGAACAGAAATTAAGATATCTTTAATGATATCTGAGAGCTTTATGACCTTGCATAGACAGCAACGCAACTACCACGTTCAAGACCCAAAAAGGTATTAAGGACATCATTAAAATAGCCCATGTGACATCAGTGGATCAACCATAATGTTATAAAGCTACGAGAATACTTTTTGTGCGCAAAGAAAACTAAAAATAATTACTTTATTCAACAAATTCTTCTCTTCAAGCTGTCAGATTTAATCAAAAATATCTTAATTTGTGTTCCTAAAATGAACAAAGGTCTTATGGTTTTGGAATGACATGAGGGAGAGTAATTAATGACAGAATTTTCATTTTTGGGTGAACTATCCCTTTAACTACATTTTTAACTTGCTGGGAAAAAAAACAAAAAACATCTGGTCTTCCAAGCCTGGTCATAGCTGGTTTGCAGGCTGGTTTTAGAAGGCTTTTGACCTCTTGCTGACCATGCTGGCTGACCAACCAGATAAAACCAGAGCAACACTGGCCTGACCAGTTCAAACCAACCAGAAGAATCAACCAGCATGACTAGTTTTAGCTGTTTATTTCTCAGCGTGGAAAAATGTACCTTATTGTTTTTTGATTACTTTTGAATTTTAAGATTGTTTCCCTGTTAACAGTTAGCGCTAACTGCTAAAAACGTAGCTTGAATGCACTGTGAATGACTCAACCCAATGACTTGTGTCTGTTAAATACATAAATTTAGACATAAATGTGAATGACTTCAGCTGAACAACATTCATGCAGTGCAAACAAGATCTGTTTCTCTAAAATAGCAACAAAAGCAGCATTGAGCAAACGCAGCAGATAAGGTGAAGGCACGACCCATAGGCTGTGAATGTGGGTCCGTTCCCTTCCCCCGCTGCCAAAGACGCTGCGAGCAGGATTATTCAGCGAGATAATGATATAAGAGAACACTCAATCCCAATCGACTCTCTCTCTCCCGCTGGCTCGCTCTCTTCCTCTCGCACGTAGCTTAATCTCCTAACAGGCCCAAAGGCTGCGCTTCATGTTTTACGCCCCCTCCCTTTCCCTCTATATCCTCTCCTCTCCTTCACAGACGTCTCTAACAATAAAGTGCCTCCTACACCCAATATTGAGCAAATCATGCGACAGAAACGGCCCTCGTTTCATGCCGATGATCTGTCTCTGTCAGCCTGAAGTTGTTTGAGTGCTGGTGTTTGATCAACGGGACTGTTTTAGTCAGACTGTTTTAGTCTTTCAAAAGCACCAGCTTTTGAAAGTAAAAAGGGGAATTGTTGACCTTTGGGCATCCCCTATTAAATATCTTCTTATTAGATTTGAAAGTAATGATTAATGCTGATTAAAAACAAAACTTTTAAATGACTTTAAATAAAACATAGATATCCAAGAATATAGCCTTTATACATCAGGACTGTTTTTCTGAAGCTGTGTTATTTTACAATTATTTATACACTGTAAGAAAAAAAATACTTAGAAATAATGTGTCCTGGTATTGGGCTATATTTTTATAGTATTTATTAATATTTTGAATGAGCTGAATGAGCTTTATTTTTTAGATTTTCAGATTTAATTTTAAGTGTAATAATTTTGTTACGTGTTTGTATATTTTAACATATATTTAAAAAAAAAAATCATATAGTTTAAGTAATTTTTATTTCAGTTTTAGCTTTAGTAATTTTAGTGCAACATTTCTAGTTTTTATGTTATGTTTATTTTTGTACTTAAAAAAAAAAAATAATAAAATAAAAATTTCTAATTTTCAATTAGGCTACCAAAAAACTAACCGATTTTTAATAGCTTCACTAACAATAACACTGTTGTGTAACAATACCTCTGTCGTGTCAACACTGCCATTTTGGATTCTCCCTCCATGACTTTGTACCCAGCTGCAGTTACGGTTGACGTCATTTTATGGATATGATTCTCACTTCTATAAATGAACCACTTTGATTCCAAGAAGGCAATGTGACGGCATCAATAGTATTGTTAGGTGAATCCTTGATATTTTTAGGTGTTTCCCTATAGGCAGTGTTAAGGGAAGCATCACTGTTACTGTTTCTCATATTTAGTTTGATTTGCCCTAAGCCACACAGAGCTAAAAACCACACGAAACCCTCAGAACATCTTAGCAGCTGCATATAGCAATACTGGTAATAAACCACAACACAGAATATAGCATTCAAAAAGTGGCTTTTACATTGGCTGGAGAACATTGTCTTTGCATCTGTAAAGTAATTTGACATACATTTTAGTGCATTACTGCTCGCTAACTGGTTTTAATGTAAATGGTTTTCGCTAACAGGCCAGTGTATGTTTTATTTTAGGTGGTTGCTGGTTATTTAAGGCATTTTCGAAATGACTCATCTCATGTCTTCCACAGGAAACAGATGCTTTATTATGATCATCACAATTATTTAAAGTCAGTCAAAGCAGTACAATTACGATGTCTGCCCAGTAAATCAGCATCAATGTGAATTCATTTAAACACTTTTAAATGCTTACAAACAAACGGGTTGTAAAGTTCACAGTAAAACTGTATGGTTTCATGTTTATGAAAGCTTGCAGTAAAACCTCAAAAATGAACATGGATGATCTTGCTAGATCATCATTTTTTTTCTTTTTAATTTCTGCATTGAACTGTAGAGAGAATTTGAGATTTAATTTTTAAAACAAAAAGTAAAATACAGTAATAGTATCTTTTTTTGATATGATGAACAGCTATAAAAAAGGTAATTATTTAGAAATAAAATATGGCAAGATACAAAGAAACTAAATTAAATTCTAACTCAATTGAGTTTTCACTGAAATCCTATGGTTAAAATATAATTAATCATGAAAACAATGCAAAATAGAATAATTTTTACTAGTAGTCTCAAACATCTGGAACATGCTGTTTGCATCTTTAACACAAAAATGTCGAAAAATCATCCTTGTGTATTTCAAGCTTTTACACTGAAACCAAAGACTAAAGCTTGAAATGAAGACACTTGCAGCTTTTCTAACTGTTACTGTGCAAAAAGATCCACCCGCACAGCGACACACCCCTTAACTAACTATATGCCTTTGAGTAAATAAACCTCAGCCTGTTGCAACATGCATATTGAAACACTGCTAATTTTAGTGCCAGTCGACACGTCCCCTTTCCCTCTTTTTTATATTTTGCCCCCTAGCTCTTTTCTGTGTTTGTGTAAATCTAAGGAGGGTTGGAAGAGGAGTATTTTGATTTCTCTCACTGCAAAAACAGACATTCCTGTTGTCACACACTAACCTGACTAACCAAAGCAACAGCCAATCAAAGAGCAGGAAGCCTTTAAAATGGCCGTTGATGACAGCCCCTCATATTAGCGTCGTCCTATCCTGGAAGACGCCGTTGTTATCCGAGCCCTACGCTTGGATGTGAACAGTAATAGTTATAGATCCAAACAAGTCCTCTTTGAGAAGTTGGGGGGCAGGACGGGGTGGGATTTGAGGAACAGAGGGAGGAGTGTTTGGGGTGAAAAACACACAAGACCTTTAAGTATGGAAAAGTACTGACTTTTGAAAGTTTTTTTTAATAAGTAAACGCATGACAGATCATTGCAAAGTCTTGCGCAATTGCATCTGTTGCTACAGACTGCAGCTGTACACCAATCATGTTCATTCCAGCAATGCTAAAGCTAACATTTTGGTGAATGAATTTTCACAATTTGTGTATTCATGTAAGATATGCAGTCCAAAGCAGCTGGATATGTGTGTAAAACCTCTCAGTTTACACTTGTAGGCACAGTGTGTCTGTGTGTCATTTGGGGGAAGGGCTGTTATTCTAGTCAGACGCAGGCTAGTCACGTGACTCTGCCTTTTTGAGCTGGCTAAGGCATTAGTAACAGGTAACTGTGGAAGTTATTCCCACTATGAGAGGAATTTACGAAGTAAAATGTAAATATTTCATCCCAGCACACATTCTGGAGCCTCCCGCTCAGAAATCTGCCTCCCTTTGTCATAAAAACAACCAGTGTTCATTCATATCTGTCAAACAGCTTGCTAATCTTTTCTAACATAAGTTAGCTGGTGAAAAAAAAACAAGAAAGAGACTTTAAAAGTCTTAAAGGAGACTGTGCTCAGTTAATGTTAAAATGGAGAATGAAGAACTGTTACCATCCCCCATTCACACATTAGCATTACAGTTAGCATCACAAACTCTAAATGTGAGATCGGCTTTTGAAAAAAAAAAATGCTTCAAGTAGAACCAAAATGGGTTTTACATAACTACTTTAACTTACACAAAGGACTATTTGCTAGCTCTTTTGAAAAACATCTACAACTACTAGCGCTTTAAAAGATGAAGACACCAAATGCTAACCTGAGAAACAACATAAAACTTTCTTAATCTGCACAGAATCACATAGCAACTCAAATCTTATACGTTTGTGCTAGGAACATTAATTATTCCTCATGTGTTCCATCATGTGTTTTGTTGAGGAGAGGTGAGTTATTAATTTACCTAGTGATTACACTTGTGTTTTTAGCAACACTGCAAAAAATGCTTTTCTAAAAAATGTCTTGTTTTCAGGAAAAACATATAAAAATTAAGTGCATTTTTGCTTAGAACAAGCAAGATTATCTGCCAATAGGGTAAGAAAAATAATCTTGCTTCAAACAGAAAGCAAGATTATTTTTCTTACCCCACTGGCAGATTATTTTGCTTATTTCAAGCAAAAACTCACTTAAATGTTAATATGTTTTTCCTGAAAACAAGACAAAAAGTTTTACTTGCCTAGAAAATCCTTCTTGATTTAAGAATTTTTAGATATCTTGGCTGGAAACAAGACAAAAAAATCTAAGCAAGAAAAGGATAAAGTGGGTAAAAACTCTCACAAACATACATTGAAGGATGAACTTGAGCAATATTTAGAAGCCAGAATAACACACTTTTTTGTGGGCTCTTTTAAAACCCATTAGCAACATGCTAACCACCACATTTAACATCCTAGCTTTAGCAACATGTTAAAAGTCACTCGAAACCTCATGACAGAGCCCCTTCTTTTATCTAGAAACTTCCAGCAATAAAAATGATCAAAGTTGATGGCCAAAAACAGGACTTGGTAACACAAAATGGCAATTTTGGGGGACTTATGTCACTGCAGAACAGCTGCTTCATTCCTTCACGAGCTATAGACACCAGCTGTGATGTCAAAGTGAAATCGGAAACCACAGCGTCCTGTTTATGCGGAGAACACCGTGTTCATGACTATAGTTCAGAGCCACATACGTGCAGCTTTGCCTATAGTGATCAAAACCACCGTCAATCAAACGTCAAAGGTACAATGATATTCTTGGAAACACACGCACAATATACGATAGCTGGGCAGAGCCAAATGGTTCCTGTAGATTTATTAAGGGTTTCATCAGTAGACGAAAATAACAGTGCGAGATTTTTGCTCCTTGAGTGATTGCATGTTTCATTCTTGGCCTTTGCACAGGCTTACGTTAAACACGTCTACTGTTAACTTGCCTGAGCTTGTGTGACTTTAAAAATTTCACAGTCTAATCAAAATTGCCATTTATGTGAGACATGCTTCAATTTATCCAAAACATTAATTTCAACTACAAAAAAAATCCAAAAAGTGCTTACAAATGATAAAAAAAAAGTGAACAGTCACAATACCCAAAATCTCTCTCTCTCTCTCTATATATATATTTGTGCATGTATGCAAATTTAAATCTGAATTCTTACAATATATGCATTTCATATTAGACACATATGAAAATATGTTATCAAAAGCTTCATGAACAACCTAAAACCTTTAAGCTTTTTTTGTAATAATAAAGGCTTCTGTTACCCTTTTGCACTAGTTAGTGGAAACTGCTCGAGTCTGCAGATAAGGGTAAGAACTAACACTAGGGGTCAAATATCACTATCATTAGCCAAAATGCTATCTAGGACAAAGCTGAAGGGTTCTCTCAATCGCTTTTGCACATACAAATGCATTTTCCCCCAAATGTAAGATGGCTTCGTAGCTGTCGACACTACTTGACTACATGCAAGAATCACAACAAATAACAAAACAAGTTTGCATTTGCATGATCTACTGTGCAAAACATAGGTACTAAACGATCTTTAATGTGACACGTGCAAACACGTAAAAAGCACAGAGTAGGTTTTCTAGAAAACAACTTTGTGGGCTGATCCTGCGGTTTGGAGAAAGTGAGCGGGGAATGAAAACAAACACTAAAGCCAGCTGTAATAGTCATGAAAGTATTATCACACCACCCTCTAGTGGTACAAACCAACATTTATTCTCTCAAATCGTTTTAATCATACAAAGAGAATACGCATTAGATACTGTGATTTTGAATAATAAATTACATCTATTAAACAGAATAGGCAAAAATGTATCTGAAAACTGGTCATCTTTTGAGTAAAAAATGTCTTTGAATACTTGAAATTGTTTAGGTCTTTAGCGAAGGCCTCTGGCGTCTTTTGGCATCTCTGTGTTTCTTGCGATACTCCTGTTGGGGGGAAAAAACGCTGTAATTCATGTCATAAAAACGCAAACCAAATTTCAGTATTTTTAAATGTCACAACCATTTTGAAATATGTTAAACTAGGCATGAGGACTGAGCATAAAATGTATTTTAATAATATGCATTTACTATTAGTGCATTTCATGTGCATTTAATGTTGGAGGGATAATGAAACATTAGCTTTGGTTGAAGTGAAATGATGATTTTTTAAAAAAAACATTTCCATATGAGTTTAAAAACTGTTGTACCCCTCTGAGCGACGTCCTCTTCTGTTCCCATGCTTCTCTCTGGTCTTGTAGTTTTATACTTCTGAAAAACATTCCTGGCCCCTCTGAAGAAAAGAAATTTGTACACAGTGTTTGAAAGCACAACAGCGACAATGATAAAAAATTTTGTTTTTTTAAATCCTAAAAACCCATTTGAATTTAACCTCATACACTCTCAGGCTTGAGTAATCATTTAAATATACTGCTGTTATTATTGTTTGTTAGTGATTATGTTTAATTGATCGTGAATGTTTTAATTTGAGATGAATGGTTTAAATCTCACCTTTTAACCGCTCATCATTTTGATAAAAGAAGAAAAAGGTCTTTTTTGATGTCGTCGGTTCCCTGCAGAAGATGAAGCTTTAATCAAAAAGTAATCCAAACCAGATTTACAACATTTTGTTGGTATTATGCAAAACATGTGTTTGCTTATTTGATTAGTGACTTAGAAAGAGAGTAGGATCTTCAATATTTGCACAGTGAAAAAAAATGGTGTAGAAATATATACCAGAAATTGAAATGAGAAATTAATTGAAAATGAGATATTTTAGTGTCCTTCATTTTTTAAATTTCTGTATTTTACATATTTTAAACATAATAATCCTAAACCTAAATTTTGTATTCAAGATTTTCCATCAGTATTTTCAATATTGACTAATCAGCGAATTTTCTGATTAAGGATCTGTTAAGGAAACTCAATATATTTAAGCTGGTTTAGCATCATTA
>SCHK01126794.1:217-11261 GCA_004124795.1 Poropuntius huangchuchieni | reverse complement strand
ACGGCACTTAGAGGCTTTTGCATCTGAACTCTTCATATACTCTTACAATCAGTTGGGAGATAAATCATAAAATTTATATTTATAATATAAAATTATTAGAAAAGGTCACAAATAGTTATAAATATCCAAAAACATTCAAATCAAACTCTTAACAAAATGCATTTTCAGCTATTCCTAGGTTTGCAAGAGGTTTTCACTCAAAATAGTCCCAAACCTGTATGATTTTTTTTCTACTGTGAGAAGATGTTTTAATAAATGTCTCACTGTTTTTTAACCATAAATGAAAGCATACAATAGTGACCAAAAGTATCTTCTTTTGTTTCCCCCTGAAAAAAGAAAGCCATACAGGTTTGGAATAACCTGGTACCTGGTAAACTGTACCTTTAATATAATTATTATTCCACTTAAACCATCCTTGAATCTAATATTAAACATTCCTCATGACAGTTTGCGATGACACCTCTTTTTAAAAAAAAAACACAGAGATCGCATAAGCAATGAGCCATTTTAACACTTTAGTGCGAAGCAAAGTACGAACAACTGGCTAATAAACACCTTCTCTTCCCTGCCATGTTGATCCAGTTGTTGATAGTGATTCCTAGGAATGTCTCCCCTGAGTGCAATTGTCTGTCACTTAATTAGCTTAAGTTTAGCACCACATGTTCCTCAGGTGTATGTGTGCATTTGTTCTGGTGTGTTAGCGTCTTTGTAAGTAGGTGTTTGTACACACAGCACTTGTTCATTGTTTATTTTTTAGCATGTGAATGTTTTCGTTTATGTGTAATAGACCGAGGAGCTTACCCACACGTTTGTGTATTGTCGAGGACTCTGATGTCGGTGGAATGAATAGCACCTTAAATTAAACGCTGTGCTACTGTTGTTGCTTTTTGTATTTATTTAAAAACATAAAAACTATTTTTTATCAGCATCAGGTGCTCTTTATAGAGAATGCTTTGTGGCTAATGATTGGATAACTGTGCGTACATATACATCGCAAACAGAAATTAACAAGAGTGTCGGTTGATGTACGTTCTACTGTTCAAGTAAATTGATTTGAAACTCTTTAGATTGGACTTCAATTTTGTCGACTTTAACCTGATGCTGTGCAGGGATATTCATTGCATCCTTTTAGTCAATTCATTTAATTATCCCAGTCTTCCTGGGGTGCCTGCTAGAATCCCTGCATGAATGTAGCTTCTTCTTTCTGAAAAATATAAACGTTGTCAGACGTGACCAAATCATATTTCCAAGCTTCTCAATTCAGTCACTTAGTGTTAACATATACACAATGAAAAAAAAGCCTCATACGGTCACACATGGGTAACATGTTGCAATAGGTAGAATGCCTTTTCATTTCTTTTTAATTTTGCCTACTATTGTTGGCAATTGGTCAGACCTGTATTTATGAAAGTATTTATTTTTCCGTTTTATTCTTCGTCCCTCCTTACTCTCTTTTCATCTTTGGTTTCCCCGAGGAGCTCACTTGAAAAATGCGGCTCATTTCATTGTGTGCGAGTGTGCGTTTCCCCCGTTTCTCATCTCCTCTCAGGTGGTGGTGAAAATGGCGGCCTATGGCTGGTCCTGTTTGGCTGGGCCGCCGCTAACAAAAGCCAGTGTAATATAGAGGCGGCCACAGAGGCCATGGGCCAGACGGGGAGCCCAAGCTGTGCCTCTGAAAGGGCCTGAGCCCGGCTGGTGTGGCGGCTTAAACATACTCCAAATTCAAACCCCCGGAAAAAGAGAGGGAGAAAGAGAGAATGAAGGCTGAAGAGAGAGAGAGAGACAAAAAAGCGGGCGAGAAAGAGAAGGCGACTGTTGTTTGATATCCCACATTAGCCGGTGGTTTCTGCGGCTGGTGCGCGGGCGTAAATGTGGCTGGGGTGGCTGCCGCACAGATATCAAAGGGGGCCGACGGCGTCTGGCTGCGCTAGCGGCGGCTGCTGCAGGTGGCCCCTGGATTCAACCCTCACCACGGGGAGGCAGCTCAGCCCAGCCTCAGCCCAGAGAGAGATAGAGAAAGAGAGCGAGGGAGAAGGCAAATACAGGCTTGAAAAGAAAACAAGAGATTGAGAGAAGCTGTGGTCCGGAGGTTGGGCTGGGAGGTGGATGGTAAGAGAATTAAATTATTGGGCTCCTCATGCCCTGATCTGCTGGGCCACAAAAGAACCCTGAAAAACCAGGAGCCACAAAGGAGAACTCCAAAATTAAGATGAAGACGCTAACATTTTTATACTTTGTACTATTCAGCAATTTATACTGCTCACACAACGTCTATATTTTTATTGAAACGGATAAGACTCTGGTACAGTTACTCCTGGTTATGGTGAGCTATAGATTATGGAAGGAATTGTGAGGAAGAATTAATTATTTAACAAAACTAGAAACAACAAAACCACAGCAGGGGGCAATGCAGTGCACCAGAGAGAAGGACCGTTCTTATGTTAAGTGAGATTATTCTGCCTTGCTGAAATATGGTATGAAAATACCATTTGAAAATGGCTGACGCTTCCAGATGCTTGATGCATACTGAATACACTGTGCTAAGATTTCCAAAGAGAGAAAAAAAAAGATTATAAATTCTGAGCATATTAATATGTCTTTCATATTAAATATCATTAAATATCATTTATGTCTTAATCCTAATATCGTGAATTTGAAAAGCTGCCATTTAATTCACCCAGAAATGAATTTATTAGAAACATATTTTATTGAAAGTACTGAGGTTTATCAGCTGATTTAACAATAGGACTCAGGTAAGCCAGTTTTTTTCTTTTTCTTTTTGGCCACATTACCATGTCTCTGAAAAAGGTTGTTAATTAGGGTCATTTATGTTAATTGTGTGTTGAAACCTAATGTCATACCAATCATACATGCTCTTCCATCACAGCTGTGTTCTCCTCAAAAGGCTGAATAACAGACACTGTAAAATTTCCTCTGCAAATATTTATAAAGTCTCATATCACAGCTTAGAATTCGGGCAGAGACATATTTTTCTAATATATCCAAATATTTCCACAGTGCGCAACATTGAGTCAATTGATTTGTGGCTGGGTGGAATCTAAAAATGTAAGAATTGTTGGCCACATTTCCAAATCATTTCTCACTCACATACTACATTTTTGTCTCTTCTCTCTTTGCTTAGTCTGCAATTTATGGTCCTTTTGAAGGTTTGGTAATTCATAATTGTTTGACAGTATTTTTTGTCACGTTTTAATTATGTACTTAATTGGTAAAGTCTCTTTCCAGCCTAGAATTAAAGAGGTTGCATTGCATTTGTATACTTTTTTTTCCCCCTTGCTTGCATCATTATAAGCCACTGGCAGATGGGTGTCATTATTAAGGGTCTCACAAAATCCTGATTAGATTATCAAAAGGTGACAATTGTTCTTTATATAGTGCCAAAAATATTTAGTCTAAATCATACAGATGCTCCAGCTGTCACGTTTACGCCAGGAATATTTTAGCTAATTGTGCAGCCAATAGTTTATTCAAACAGAGTTTTTCTTATTAGATTAAACCCATAGTTTTAAATAATGCTGTTGAATATCACACAATAGCAGCAATATCCTGATTCGTCTCGCCATTTCATTTGATATAATACCCATCAGGTCAATCCTTGATGCTAACAGACTCAAATAGAGTTTTACTGTTGCACGCTCATTGCAGGCTGTAATACCTGGCTCTCTGCATTAACCTTTTACAGTGATATTTAATTAAAGGTTTAAAGGGCACCCAACACCTGCACCATGCTCTGAATGCAGCCTCCGCCGCTAAGTGACGGCACGACGGAGGAGTGTGGCAATTAGCATGACCTTAAAACCGGCACGGACGCTCTCTTGCCCATGCTGTGCAGAGCCTTGCCTGCCCCATGGCATGCTGGGGCGATCGAGATAGCCCCCAAGCTGACACGCTCCCCTGCAGCAGTGAGTGGAACCAGCCCAGGGGTCACTAGGGCAGCTTAGGGCCTCTAGGAGGAGGTGGGAGAGCCCTAGACTTAAAATTAACACCACTTGAATTCATCTGTGAGGTAAATCTAGCAGTGAGGGTCATGTAGGTCTATCTCAGTTGATAAATGTTGCCCTAAGACGGTAATGAGAGGCCAAATCGGAGTAGTTTGGGCTCAGCTTTAGTTCAGTGTAGACAATCTAGAGGATTAATTTATATATTTAAAAAAAACATTCTGCTATCATTTACTCACCCTCATGTTGTTTTAAACCTATATGACTTTAAGTTCTGTTGTGGAAAACTATTGTGAGAAAACTATTCTATTGTGGTTTTTAACCTTATTCTAATGTCATGGCAAAAACCAATGAGACATTCCTCAGAATATCTTTTTTCCACAGAGTAAAGAAAGTCTGGAATGACATTAGGAGGGTGAGTATATGATGACAGAATTTTCATTTTTGGGTGAACTATCCCTTTATTTCAGGCGGCTGTGAATTGAATTCACAGCTTGAAAAAAGATTTCCAAGAAATGTATGTGCAAATTTGACAGTCATTGAATCGTAGTGCATAAATGAAGTGGAATGTACCGCTACTGCTGGTTTGATGTTCATGCAAAAGCATCCCCCTCACACACAACTGCCCCCACCCTCCACTGCAACCCCCTGCCAGGTCAGGAGCTCTGGTAGACCCTGGGCTTGCCCAGCCAGGGGATCATGCTGTGCTAATATTTCTGTTAGCTTGAATGGCTCACTGACATGTTGTTTATTTGGATTAGCAAGTTGTTTTCATCAAAATCAATACATGGTGCAGGAATGGGAAAGCAATGATTGAAATGCAAGGCTTAGCATCGGGATAACGCACCAATCTGTCTTGACATGAAGAGGATGTGTTGACATTGGTGTGGTGGAGCGAATAGGCTAAGAGCAGGTGAAGGCGAACGGAGAGAAAGAAAACGGTTTTCTGCTCTTTCAAGCAGACAACGCAGCTGCAAAAGATAAATGTCTATATAACTCATAGATCTAGACTAAATATATAGATATAGATATAGACACAGACGTAGATATAGATATATGACACTGATTCAAACGGCTAACTCACCAAGTTCGAATCTTTTTCACTGACTCTTAAAAAAAAGAATTGGTACAGGGTTAGGGGCAAAAGATTACATGAAGTAATACCATCTCACAAGATGATATGTGATGAAACTGCATATGGATGCACAAGTGTTCTCAACTGTCACCAGTTATTGTTGTAAATGTTTATTTTTTGTCATATTTACAACCATTTTTGTCACAATCTAACGCCTTAACACTAGTCAAACAATATTTGTATTCTAGTACTGCACAGATTTTAGGATTTCAATCAGATTGAATTAAAGTTTGGCTGAAGTCTACTTTTTCCATGTGTATTGAAACTCTGGATACCATGAACACATATTACAGTTCAATGTTGCAATGGAGGAACGTAAAACCCTCTGTCCCAGAGGGGCAGGTCAATTCGGCTACTTAGTTCAATACAAATCATAACACTCACCGAAATGACACACACTTTGATCCGTGCTGGTTGTGGGGATGTGTGCCAAAATGAGAAAGAAAAGGAAATGCATGGCAGAATGCAGTGAGTATTGTTTTAGAATAAACACGAAGGCGAAACAGCTTTCCGCGGATCACTTATCGTTTCGCAGCACCATGGGACAAACTAATGAAATATCATCAGAGCTAAATGGAAGCTAAGTGGAGGGGAAAGAGTTGAATATTCACGTTCATTTGGATGACAGCTGGGGGAGCCCAGTCATTCATCACACATTGATATTCATTGCATTCTGTAACCCTCTTCTCCCCTCCTTTCTTCTCTGCCTTGACAATCAACAGCCTTAGCACCTTTTGTTTTAATTTAATTAAAGGTGCGATTGCCAGGGTGAAAACTTCATTTGCACACATGCAGAGGGAAAAAAGAACTAGGAAGGGTCATATGGAGAAAAGAAAGAACAATTAGGCCTAGTCCAAACTAACAAAGATTTGCCAGGGCACAGAGGTCAGTGACAAACACGAGCCATATAAAAGAAAAAATCTTTTAAAATGGAGGAAATATAGTTTAAAATGTGTGTCAAGTAAGTTCATAGAAATGTAGGTATTAATTTTGGTTTCATATGGTTTTGAGTTCATTTTTCGGTGCAAGAAGAAATCTATTTAATGACTACTTAAAAACAGCTTGATTTTAAAATTAACATTTCATCATTTAAAACTATTATGTAAAAAATTAGCAAAATGTATTATGTAAATTACAAATTGTATATCATTGATTAATAATAAACATCTAAATTTCTTTCCTCATTGGGGAGTTGCACCATGCACATGACATTTTATAACCAAAACTATATTATGATAGCAGGATAGTTCTATCATCCTGACATTTGGACTTTATGTCCACCAAAAAATATCAAAATGATTTTTATTTAAGGAAAAAAAAAAACCCATCATCCAAGAACAGGTGTATTTAAGCCATTCATGAAAATTCATTTTTAACTAATGAATAGGTAAGACAAAAAGAATATTAGTGTCATGCCACTGACCCAGAACACAAAGAACATCAAATTGGGTCCCTGGTTACAAAAAAAACAGTAACCCTGGTCCTGCAGTGGTGCTTGAATTCAGAAACACTCTCTATGCACGACAAAGGTGAAGCAGGTAGGGAATAATGAGTTGATTTGAGATTCAGTCCTGGTTCTCCTCTCTGCTCAGGCCCCCAGGCTTCACTCTCTCTCTCCGCCTCATCTCAGCTAGCTGTGCTGTAGGACAGGCTTATCTTGAGAGGGACCTCTGTGTAGCCAAAGGCTCCTGGCCTGCCCTGATTAAAGGAGCGCTGCTTTTTACCCATGCTGAGGCTAGATCAATGCTGAGATGCTTTCAGCCTGCCTATATGAATTTCAATATTTCCATATCTTAGTTCTTGCCTTGTTGCACTGTTAGATCATTATTAGGGGAGCTGGCCCTACTCAAGCTGTGTGCCATTAAGCAAATGAAGCTGGCCTGGTGAGGATGAGTGGCGTCTTGTTCTCTTTTCTTTTTTAACAGGGCACTAAAGAGCTCTGTCATCTTTATCTTTTATCTCAGAGCTCACCGGTGCTTCTTTCTTCCAATGACCTGCAGATGTGGCATCCCTCTCTAGAATAGCAGACGTATTTTTATGCTTTCCCATGAGTCATTCCGTTCAACGTTTAGCTGTGGCTATACTCAATAAACTGCATACTCAATCTAAGCATAGGGTTATTCTGGAAAGATACACAGACAAGTACAGTCCAACTCAAAAAATGCACTTACAAAATGAGAATGGCGACCCAGTTCTTATGTTAACAAAGTCAACAGCTTGATTGTAATGGCAGTAGTTCTATTCAAATACAAGGTCACACATTTGTTAAACATACTAAAGAACCAAACCTTTTCCAAATGGACTGCATGTGCATGTGGTTCAGTTGTTCAGATTACAAGCACTAGGTGGTAAAACTGCCCAAAGCTTGCCTTCAAATGTTGAATAACAGGTTAGGAACAACAAGTGGTTTAGGCCAATTTACATCTAGTATTACCTCCATCTCGAGTGATCCAATGTCAAGTGGTCAGTGCTAACTACAGGTGTAAATGGGGTCAACATTCGTAATTAGAGTGAAGGACCACCTACTCATGTATCAACCAACCACTGTGCTAAGAACGGATAATATTCATAATAATAATAATTTTTTGACCACAGCATTTGGAAACTTTCATGGAACATTCTGGTTATGTCTGGCAACTACATGTAGAGATCATTAGCTTTGGATAAAAGCATATACTAAATGAAAAAATGCAAATTGAACTGAACTGAGCTGTTAGATTAAAATAACAATGAGTATTCCACACAAAACTTTACATTTGTGGTGGGATGAAAATATAAGTATATTTGGGAGCAATAGAAAGTGAGAGACAACTCAATATCTGATTGACCTAGATTTTAACCTATGACAGTGCTGGATTTTTACTCGGCTAATGTATCCACATTAAAACCTCGAAAGATATGCTGTGGAATTCATAGGTAGCCAAAACCATAAAAAATAAACATAAACAAAGTTAACTTACTTGGTAGGAAAATGTATTTACCTGCAGTGAGGCCTTAATTGCAGGTGTTGAACCTTCTTCGTAGCTTTGTTTCATGAGTTGTAAGTAAAAATCCAGTTCACTTTTTGTCTTCTGTCTCCAAAATGATCGCATTGTACAGTTTGACGACTGAGAAACTAGCGAACGATTCCAAAAATACAGACTGAATCACGAACCTATTCAAATTATGCGTTAAATGCTATTCGCAATTCGACTCAAAAGAGTGATTGTTTAACGAATCGGGTTCTGATTCTAAACAGTAAAAAAAAGCGATAATTGTTTTGTGGAAAATTATTAACAGGTCGGTCTGTACAGTGTGCTACCCTTTGCTATGCTACCCTCGGCAGACGAGGATTCAACAAACAATATTCTGCTCTTAATTTATAAATAGCTATTTTAGTAGCCCATTAAGGCATTTACACTATCCACGTTAAATCTCCGTTCTGCAGAGATATCCCTGAATAAACCGTTCCTTTGGATCAAATAACATTTGTGGAGCACAAAATAGCATAAAAGTTCGAATCAGGGTCTTAATGCCAAGCCGATGACCTTACTTGGCTCTGCTTTTGCCCAGTTCTACAAGTTTGAGATTAGCATTGTGGCAAACGTATGAAATGAGGCAAGCACAGCTTTTGAAAGTGGATTTGTCAAACTGTGAGTACAATGGAAAGTATTTCAATATGGAAAGTCTCTGGCTTAAACAAATTATTCATATGAAAGAAATTTCCCCAAAGGCCTGGCAGTTACGAAATTACTGCCAGATATTGTCTTCCCTAAAATACCATGTTATTGAGTCTGATCCATTAATTATGTTTATTTAAGTACTCTTTATTGCATTGGTATTAGAATGCATGCTTTTGTCTTTCTTGGTTACCGCATATTAGATTGTTCTGAAGGACTGTGCAAAATTTTCATTGCTGTCTCTGTCTGAACAGCCTAAACTTTGACGTGTGGAAGCTTTTCTAGTTAAAATTGCAATTCTACATCCTATTTGCAACCTCAGTTCAAATTCAAGGCATTCTCAATTTAATTCTGGATGTGCACAACCCTGATGGAGACACCTGTACTTCTGCAGCTGCAGTCTTTGGCCGATGGCCCGACTTGTAGGTTAATTTGGTCTGGCTTCCCACGTCTTAACCAAGTGTGCCATCCAACCTCCCAGCAGTCTAAAGAAAACCTGGACTCAGGTCAAGCCCTTAGCAGTTTAGTAGTGGAAATCCTCACCGCTGCTCTTGACATGTTAAAAAGGCCATTTTCATCTATTGTCCAGAGAAAAGCAGGAGGAAAGGACTCTCTGTAGCTGTAAATAACTGTAAACATCCAGGTAATAGAGGCTCTTTTGTGTTTTCTGGCCATGGTTGTTACCTTGTTATCTCTGGCTTTTATGTTAATAATCAGACAGTCACCATCTATGCCAACTGCGTGGGCTACCTTTTTGTATGCGTAATCGCTATTTTGTCGAGCTTGTTGAAAAGGGGGCGAATCTCCAAAAAAAGGGGAGGGGTATCTTTGCCCCTGTTACCTGAGGGGATTTACCCCACCCTGCCCAATTTTCACCTACCTCTGTTTACTCGCAGTCCTCTTTGTATGTCACAACATTTACATGTCTTTCCTTTTGCTTCAATTTGTATGTGTTAGATAAGAAAAAAATTGAGGCAGGAAAAAAAACCCTAATAGAAGAGCAGTCCCCCTGCAACCACATAAAACCCTCCGCTGGCCAGCCAATGGCCGTTCACGGCAGAACAAACAAAAATCAAATGGGAGCTATGCTTTTAGCTTTTAATTCTAGCCCCAAAAGTTTCCAGCTGCTTCCATAATTATTACCTTTTAAAGAGTAGGAAAATGGTGGGTTAATTCACACGGTGGCTTTCTCTATCTTTTTGTTTCTTTCTCCCTTACTCCCTGCTTCATTCTCTCCTTCCTCCACTCTCCACCCCAAACCACAACAGGTAAGCTCTACTGTTAAATGAAGGCCTTTTTTCAGTTGTAATTTGGTTTGGAAACCCTCTGGCCTGCCCAGATTATTCTTAGTCGGGTCTCTGTTTCCTGTCGGTATGAAGGAGGTGCACCTTGTGCACAGGGAGAGGAACAATACGGCCTTGTCCCAGGTTCCTCTGACCCCCTGTGCTGCCTGTCAGTCTGCGATTGTCATGCAAGGCCTCCTTTAGAAACAAAAGGCCTCGATGGGCTTTGTGGCCCACCAGGACCCCAGCATTGTTATTGAGTCCCCTGTGAGTATTTGCTCTTGAGCCTGTTTCTCAACCTGTAAGACCTTGATGCTGATGGTTTTGTTAATCTGAGGTATAGCACTTAAGTAGGTGATCTAGTTTGAGTCGTGCCACCATGTGGGGTTGATTTACATCAAAATTGATAAAAAGCCACAGTAAAATAGGCTGAATTAATGAGGTTGGCACATGTTTCAGCTGGATGGTGTGTATCTGTTATGTTCTGTGATTGTATTGGTTTGCTTACTATCTATCAGTGTGTATTTAAGGGGTTTGTGTATTTAAGGTCAGTACATGTACATGGGGAGACACAGTCCTGCAGTATTGTTAAAGCTCGGGTGATGGATGGCTGTGGTCGCACATGATCCCAGCCCCTGCTGAAGAGGGCACGGAACAACTCGGCTTCATATTGTCCTTGTTCTGTGTGACAATGGGCCACTTGTGGGTCTGACACTCATCACCTGTTAGTCAGCCTCATTCGTATGAAAATATCACCCTGCCACAGTTCCAGCACTGTAGGTGCTTTTCCCTCCAGGCCTGTATGTTTATTTAGACAATGGTGGCCATCACTAAGTGACACTTGTAATTGAGAGCTTTTCATATCAAGCAGAGGTGGATGTCTTTCAGAGATACAACCGCCCACTGACCTGCTGAAGTTATAGACAAACTGAATGTAACTTGATGAGCTCTGCTTATTATTTAATATTGTAGAATATTATAGAATATCATTGTATAGGTATAGTTCAG
>SCHK01126751.1:5538-19122 GCA_004124795.1 Poropuntius huangchuchieni | reverse complement strand
TTTTTTTTTTTTTCTGAACGAAATGAACACTTTTATTCAGCAAGGACACGTTAAACTGATTAAAATGACATTAACTACATCTACAGTTTAAAAAAAATTCTATAGCTTCTAGAGCTTTCTATACATCACAGAATCCTGGAAAAAAACTGTTTATGTTTACTTAGTTTTTAAAGTTAAGTTTGCTTTGTAAGATGGCTTCTTTCTTCCCTGAATCTTGAATTTTGTATACAATTTCTTGAAAAATTTCAAGCAAAAGTTTTCCACACTGCACTATAGAATACAAATGATTCTTTGTGCACACTTTCATCTGTAGCTGAAGGTTTTTAAGTAATTCCACTCATATATTTGGCGTTTTTTTCCCAAGTTTAGAATGAGGCAGCACATGCCATAAGCTAGAGAGGAGCTGATATCTTGTAGAAATGCAAACACTTCCCCTCCAGCATGTTAGCAGAACCGCCAGGCCCCAGAGAACAATGGGGAATCTTTCAACACTGGGGCCCAAACAGGAGCACATGCTTTTGGATTTAAACGAAGGGTTCTCTTGGTCTCTGGCAAAAAGCCCTGTTAAGAGGAACCGTAGAGGAGCATAATCGTCCACGCTCTGATGTCATAGGAGCCTCGCACTTTTTAGTTAGTATGCCAGGCACTCTTGAACCTTGAGAGCTGAGAAGAGGTGTATTGAGCTGTATATAAAAGAGAGGGGATGTTTGTGTTTCAGTGGCAACAGCTTTTTTCCCTTTTCAATGATTTTATTTTATTTTTTTCAAATATGCTTTGTTTATTTTGCTTAGTAATGTTGTTTGGAACCAAACCCAGAACCCAAGAAGCATATTGGCAAAAACCTCTATTAATGAGAACAACATCCTGTGATTGTGTTGTGCAAGAAATGGTAGCGACCATAAGGAGGAGTGTTGGAAACGCTGCATACAAGACATTCCAGTGAAAATCCCATTCTTAGGCTTATTTTGCTGCATATTCATATTTCTATAAACCATACAAGAGAATATATCTATATACTGAAACACTTTTTCTCGCATTTCTTATATTTTCTAAGTCAAGGCTGTTTTTTAGTAGTTTACATGGTTTGCATACATGTGCGTGCCAATATATATAGTCACATGACAAACATGCATAATTTGGTAGATTAAAGGGGTGACAGCTAATGTATTAAAATTACTGTAATAACAGTAAGTTATGCATAGTTGCATGCAGCTAATCCTAAAACAAACCCTAATCTTAATCCTACAGCAAGTAGATGTTGTTAATTAGTATTACTCAGGGCTTAACTATATAATTACACTGTAACAAGGACACCTTAAAATAAAGTGTAATGAATATTTAATTTTTTTTTTTTAGCAAAATAAGATATGAACAGGTGATAGAATATAAATGTCATGTGTACAGTAGGCACCAAATATGTTATTAGACAAATAATTGCATACAAATGCACCAAGCTGTTTAAACACTCTCACCTACATGCTGTGGATATTGGAAACAGACACAGTATTTAGCTGACATTGACTTTGCTGATAACACCCCTCAGTATTGGCATGTTTTCGTCCTAAAAATGAATAGAGGCTCAGATGTTCACAACAGCAGGATGTCAAATAGTTCAGGACTCAACCCAGGATCTTGTGTTCAAGGACATCAAGATGTTCAGTCCACTCTTATCTTATCTCACTTGTGCACAGCTGACATGGACGTTATTCATTCAATCGGACTTGTCATGTGATGTTTTTTCTTGTTAGGCAGGTTGCTAGTATCTCCCGGCTTGCATCATGACCATAATGTTGGAGATTTCATTTGTTGAATGTGTGTTCTTCTCTCTTAGTGGGATCTTTTATCGCTTGCTGTGGTGTGGGTTTAGTTTACTTTGTATAGTGGTTTTCACAATGCATATTGTTCCAAAGCAACAATAAGAGAACAATGTTTTGATAACTGTCACGTCTTTAGCTCAAATTTGGCTGGTAAATGAATGCTCAGGCATGTGCTAGAATAAACCAAAAGGCGGTTTTATATCGGTCTTTATATTCATAGAAAGCATTATTTCTCCCATTCATTTTGTCCACTAGTGATCTGTCTCCTCTCACTCACATTTACTGTCTATGTTTAAAGTTCCAAGTTGTTTATGTGAATGTGCACTCAATAATGTTCTGTTAATCAATTTAGAATGTTATAATGTTGTTAACATTAATAATGAATCTTGTCAGCTATTAACAAGACATTTAATTAAACTCTGTCATCCTTTCCAAACATGCACTAACACCCAGACAGTTAAATGTGCGTGTTGACTAAAGCTGAAATCATTGCTGTATGTTTGGTTTTTATTTCAGCAGCTTCTTGCCACACTACAGTCAAAAAACAACCTAATTCTGATGTGAATCTAATTCTATTTCAGTTTAAATCGAAGGGATAACTTTCCCTGCTTAAAGACCTGGTTTCATTATCTAAACTACTCAAGCATTCTAGAATCCTTAACCTTGTTCTTTTCAGGAGGTTGAGTGTTTGTCTTGTAGCTTGAAGGAAAATTTTCCAGACAGAGAGGGATGAGACAAAGTAGAGGCCCTGGACTTTTGTTAACGTCATTAACTGTTTCTAAATCAACTGGCTTCAGCTTAAGGGGATTCATTTCATTCATGCGTACCTGTCTTCCTAGAAAAAAGGACGTGAGTCACACACTGTGTGTCTTAGCAATAGCATGCCCACACACAGTCCTCAACAACCACTGTGATTGTACTAGTTGTAGTTTCTTGTGTTTGTGTCATAAGAGAGGTAATCTTCAAAGTGGACTGTTTTTCATAAACAGCATCCTCTTAAACGTTTGAGTGTGTGAGAGTGGGGAAAGTTGTCTGGCACAAGTAAACTACTAAATTACTCTAATTTGACTTATAAAAGCTAGATACAACCCAGTTTATCATATAAAATGTAAAGATGAACAGCAGAGGTTAACTAAATATTTACTTTTAAAAAGATGTAAATGCCGCAAATAGAAATGAATTGTTGAATTGTTTTTCTTCATGAACCATTCAAAAGAAATGTTTCAGTACATGTAGTAGATTTTCCAGGTGCTATGTATGAATCAGTAGGCTTAAATAATTTTTAACAGCATTAAATTTCTCAAAAATTATAATCAAATCAATTTAGAAATTTTACAAAAGATTTCTATTTCAAATACTGTACATGCTGTGGTTTAAACTTTGCTCATCAAAGAATTCTAAAACAATTGGCAGTTTCCACAATTATATATAGCTAGCAGCACAACTGTCAACATTGATCATTAAAAAATGTTTATTGAGCAGCAAATTAGCATAGAATGATTTCTGAAGCATTATGTGACAGTTATTACTTTGGAAGTACTATAGGAAGTCTGATTGTTAATTAAGTGAATCACTTTTGTTCATATGGTTCACATCGAAGATTTTGTATGAGAGGGCAAGAGGACAGACAGTGAGTTGATTATTCCCTGACACAAAATACAGTTATGATGCATTTTGTTGGAAGAAGTAGCTTGTTACTGGAAAAACAACACTGTTTTGCAAACAGCTGAACTTAATATTGTTGCTGCTTTTATTTGGTTGCTCCCAAACATTGGCGAGCGATCATGGGTCTGTGAATCTAGGAAATGATCCGAGTAAACAGTAAAACTGTAAACAGTTTGAGTGTTTTGTCATGTTTTACCCAGTGGACTTGATGGAATCTGCGCTTTCTCCCATCTTTCTATTCGTCCGTGAAACTAGGTCCCACTATGTGCTGTGAGCATTGCATTGTTCACACGCAGGCTTATGCTCTAAAAGTGATGAAGACCACAGCTGTCTCACACAGACACTGTTCTCTACGTCATTTGTGGATTTGATCCAAGTCATTACATACCTGTATGTGTAATAGTATTGCCACAGAGCAACATTTGGAAACAACACTACACGCAAACACTCTTGTGAGGCTGTTATATGAACAAACACCGCATGTCAATAATGTGCTAACATGCTCAGTGTGTCTTCAGACAAAAAACTGACACCCGTGAACTTCTGACCGTTCACTCACAATGCCCTCAGTGGGTAAAAATAGCATTAATCCTCATATTCCCCACTGTGATCTGTTGAGCTTTAATTCTGTCTGTGCTCCTAAGCCAGTATTTGAGTATTTTTATTCCACAATGACAAGATTAAAATGTCTTATGTTTTGTAACATTGTTTTTTAGAACTCTCTTCTAAATCTGCCTTCAGTCAGCCGCTGCCGTTGACCAGGGTCATTTCTAGGCTAGACTGTGATAGTGAGAGTTAATCTTAATTTATTCCCAGCCTAATCACATTAAAGCAGAGTCAGCGGGGGGTTGGTGTGTGTGGCCACACTTTAAGAATGTCTGGTATTTGTTAACATTTATTAACTAGCATTGTGCACCAGTGCTGTGTTTGTATAAATAGGCCACTGTCACATCTCTGTGAGGATGACACTCTTGAGGCACATACAAATACTTTGCTTGTGTTTTTACTCATTTGTTACTTCGGATAAAGCATCTTCTTTGTGAATAAATGTAAATATAAAGGTATTTACTGGTAAGTGCTATGAAAATTAGTAACACACATTTCTTCTCGTTTTGTGCATAGTTTAAAATATATTTTTTTAATTTTTATTTTATTACTATAATTTTTTTTTGGATAAAAAATGGTGATTTTTTTAAAATTCTGCTCAAACATTTCTTCTTATTATGTATCAGTGTTGATAACAGCTGGGACGCTTAATATTTTCATGGTAATTCTGGTCTATTTCTATTGTTCTATTACTGTAGTAATAGTAATTGTCAAATCAGTTGTTGAGTTTTAGGGCCTATAGCTGAAAAATATAGAAAGTATGGCATGGGCTAATAGGAAGAAACTCAACCTTTTCTGGTACATCTTGTAAAAAGTTTAAATAAAAAATAAATAGATTTACCTTAATCTCATTGTCATCTTTAGAGTATTTTTATCCATGTTATTAACACACTTCTTGGTGTATTTTAAGAACTCCCTCTCGTGGGCTGCTAAATGCTCTCTTAAGAGCACTACATTTACTCTGATAATAAGACGATGGTGTGCCAGAACAATTGCATCACCGTGTCGTTAGATCAACTAAGCTAGCAGAAAGACATGATGTTCTTTTATTATTCACGTTTGTGTGGGAGTCTTTGTGATGATGTCAGAGGAAGTTGAATTACGTAATGTACAATCCAAAATGTTAGACCTAAGTGTGAATTTACTTTACTCATCCAGTTGACTCATCTTGGATGAGCTGTTTCAGTCTGTTTCAGTGAGAGAGATCTGACTACTAGACTATAAATCCAAGGTAAAGTATCTCTAAACGTCTAGGGCTTGATGATTGATGAAAAACTGAAAACCTGGAAGCTGCTTTGCCCTTACAGGTGTTCGGATTGAACTATGTTAAGACTATGTGCCATTACGATCTATTATGACATAATGTTAAATATGTATAACATGGTACAACATGCGAAGAAGATGGTATCTATGTAGGCTTTACTAATAATAAAGCATCTGCAGGTAACACAAATAAATATGTTGTGTTCAATCCCAAAACTGTCGTTCAACAACCCCCCGAATGTTTGTATGTATATCTAGATAGAAACATCTTCTGGATGACAGCTGTAGGCTGTATCTTCAAAGTAACACAGAGTAGCTGTAATGTTTGTGTTGTCTGCTACTGTTTCAAAAGTGTACTGTTCTGAATTTAGAATGATGTTTCCATATGCAACTGTCATGTGCCTGTGAGTTTTTTCTCCTGGACAGCTGCTTTTTCCCTCACTGGAAGGAAAACCTCACAAAACAGAAACATAAAAACACTGGCGCCCTGTTTGCCTTTCTGGCCTGGCCTTATATGGCTTTATTTGACCATTTATTGCTGCAAAATGTTGTGGTTTGTTGCTGATTTGGTTAGCTTATGCATTAGGCAATGAAGCTTAGACATATTACCTTTTGCTGTATTTACATTGGAATTGTAGCAAGTCTGCTGAATAATATTTTAAGAATTGTCCATTAGGGGGAGACATTGATCTTTTTAGGACATTTAAAGTCAATGGCTTACTGGCTCTAAGCATCAACACATTGATTCTTCTCTTTGACATGCTGTACTTTAATCGTACTATTAATGGGGACTAATGAATAGTGTTACAAGCCCTCTTGGGTTTTTTTCAAGTTGATATTGATGCATGTGGTCTAATTAAAAATCTCTCAGTGCAATAAATAAATGTTAATTAATCCATGAAAGTGGTGTTTAAATTGAGTCAGTGAATCAAATCATTTTTAAAAAGTATTTAATGAGTTTTCTGTATAGCATGTGGAATATTGATTTATATGTGTGTGTGTGTGTGTTTGTGAGAGAGAGAGGGGATTGATTTGTAGGCAGTGGAGGGGTCCTGGGACGGCGGCCAGATCACACCAGCAGCAGCTGACTTTAGAAATGAAACATCTCCAGGGAGCCGATGAGCCTTAGAGAAACTCACTGCCAGTGGACATGTGGAGCATGTTAGCACGGTGACACTGGCAGCAGGCTCAGAGCAGGCTCAGGAAGTTCAGGAGACCTCAAAGGACCCAAACTAAAAAGAATCTGTATTTCTTAAACAGTAGTGACAATCAGGCAGTGGCTCCATTATGCTGATTTGCTTTTGTTTGTTTCGTTTGTTTGTTTGTTTTGTTTTTTGTTTTGTTTTGTTTAGCTTTTTGATTTGTTTTTTGATTTGTTTTGTTTTGTTTGTTTTGGTTTGTTTTTTTGTTTGTTTAACTGTGACTTGGTACTAGGGATTAGAGCTGTATACATTTAACAGTGTATGTAAGGCTGTGGTATGTTGTGTGTAGTCTTGCCTAAAGACATTTAACATGATAGGACAGAATTTGCTCATTTTATTAAACTCATTTTCATAAAATTGTCCTTGATGTTTCATTGTGTGTGGGATCAGCCATCTTCTGGCCCTTGATCTAACTGCGTACCATAATATTTACATCCGGTAGAGCAAATAAATAAAGTACATTAGAGGTCTGCATGGGAGAATGCAAGAACACAGAAGAGATAAAACCAGTCAAAAGCAGCTAGGTTTGTGTATGTTTCTGAACTAGTCTGTTTAATTAGTTTCATAGCATCTAATTAAATGGACACCATTATTCTTCTAAAAATCTTTGTGTGTGTGTGTGTTTACAGTGCCTGGGCCTCTTCTTTCTGTTTCTTGTGGGTTGTACTGTGTGTTTGAGATGGGGCTGGGTAGCAGCTGAGGCTCTTTGTAGTGGTTAGCAGCCCTTGTTAGAGGCCTTGCCCTTCCCTCTGTTTGTTTCACAGATGTGCCCTGATTGAACTTCAACCAAAATGAATTAAAAACACAACACGAGCTACACATTGAATTAGCTGGTGTCTTTTTTCACTTACCTTTTGAAGGGTGTAAAAACTCACTGAGCTTAGAGAGGTGCTGCAGAAAATAAGTACACACAACTAAAACATAAATTTAGCTGTGTGTTGTTTTAAAAAGGAGCCTTTTCCTCCTGTCACAATACTTCCTTTCCCTATTGATTGGAGTGTTCAGCAAACCTGAAGTGTTGTGGTAACTTCAGTATGGTATTTCCTTACTCCACCCAGTCAAATTCCTCCTGCTTGCCACCTAAGCAGCTCTTGCTTTATCACACTGGCCGCCCAAACAAGAAGCCGTTTCTGTTCTTTTATTCTTGATTGGGAAAGGGAAATATCCCTGTGTGCTTCAGTACATCCGATGAGGAACAAAGGACCGTCAGAGGTTCCTTTTCACCTCACACATTGTTTGTAATGATGGGTTTACATCATCTGTGGGTGCACCACAACCCATCCTGACTTAAAACATGTGAATGTCCTGTTATGTAACTCAGTTAGCATAGCAAAATTCTGAAGGATTAATATTAGCAGCATAGCTGGAGAAAAAACAGGGATGATGGCTGTTAGACAAACCACTTGTCAAAGGTCCAAAATCATTTGTTCACATTACAGTAAATGCCATCAAAGACATGTTGTATTTGCTTCTTTTCATGGCCACATCTTCTAGACAATTTTCTGTGGTGGCTTTTTCTCATTGTCTCTGCATAATAGCTCAATTGCTTCTTCAGTACAGAAATGTAATGAAAGTGTGAGCGACGTAAGCGAGTTCAAAGACCACCTTTCACACATTTTTATTTGTGTAATAGCTGTTTCGAATTGTTGTTTGCCCTCAAGGTTGACAGCCAGTTTTGTTTGGTTTTCCAAGCCTTATTGTTGATCATTATGTTCAAATGTGTGCTCATTCTGCATCTCATAGCCCTTATTATGTAATGCTTTATTCTTACTGTTGACCCAGGACAGATCGCATATGCTTATTCCATAAAGGCTTTTTTGTTGTTTTGCACCAGGGACTGTTTGCTTGCATGTTAAACTGGTTAGTAAATGTCTTTTCTCTCATGGTTTAACCAGCAGGTCAAGTCAAATAGGATACAAATTATGTAGATTAGAGTGTTAGATTAGAGAGTAGATCTTTACTGATTACTGTAATTAGGAGACCACTTGTTACATATAACACATTGTGAGTTATGTTCCCTACTTTTCTATGTACACACAAATCTACAGTCCTTAAAAGAAGAATGGAAAAACTTTCATGCACATATGGTAGATTGAGTTTCACAAAGTCAAGACCCCTGTGTCTACCTTGTTTTCACAAACACTGAGTACCATTCCCTTGGAGCCCACATTTTGCTGTTTATTTTTTCTTTCTGTCTCCCAAGACTTAAGCAATATAATGAATCATGTCTCTGTGTTTCCCATTGCGTGTCCTTGTATCAGTCAAAAGAGACTATGGAGTGAGAAGATTTCTAAGTTATGGTGCATCACAGATAATCTGTATATGCATGATCTATTAATGTGTTACTTATTATTAAAATTGTCTGATATTCTTAATTTCCAGTAGAAACCCATCTGATGCAGATTTGTAGGTGCAGCTTATGAAGCACATATTTTGACGGACATGTTCTGCTTTAATCATGTTGCCACAACAGACCACTTTCTTTCTGTGAGTTAATAACATTGTGGTTTGGCGTGCATCAGAGAAGCCGATTACAGGCTGTTAATACAAATTCAATATATTATGATATGTTTATTTTCTGTCTATGCTATTTCTGAAAGGCTATTAGATAACATTTAAGGAATATCATTGAATAAAACATTTTCTCTTCAAAGTTTACAAATATTCAAAGAGAAAGAATCAAAGAAAAAGAATGTAATTGAAAATAGAGACCTGTAGACCACAAAAAAATCTATAAATTCAAGTTCTGTTTGCTCTGATTCATTGATTTTACTACTCACTGCAGGGAGAGGAATCTTTTGAGTACTCTGAAATTGAACTGTGGCGTTTTAAATAATTGAGCATATATTAAAGATTGATACCCTGCTAACATGCATAAGCCACTTTATGAAATATATATTTCAGGGGTGGTGATTCTCTGTAGAAGATAAAATGTGTCTAGTCCAATAAATTTATTACCTGACAGGTGAAATGGTCGATACAACACTGCTTGGCAATCAAGATGACAAATTGTCTTGGATTTATTAAGCTGGATGCCATCATTATGTGGAAAGTATTAGGCAGACTGCAGTTACTTAGACAAAGCACCGTTCTCATTGTAGAGAGGACAGATGGACTCTTTGTTTTCTATAGTTAATGTTCATATATTCCAGCTGAGGCAGCATGCACACACTATTCCTGAAACACTATTCCAAAAAAAAGAAAGAAGAGAGAACCAACAAGAATAACAACAATTTTTAAAAAGAAATGTTACAGCCATCTAAAATAATATTAAAAACAAATTCAAAACAATTGGGCAAAAAAAAAAAAAAACAACAATATATATATATATATATATATATATATATATATATATAAATATATAAATATAAATATATATATATATATATAAATATTTAAAAAAATAAAAAAAAAACAACAACACATAAATACCAGGGGATTATATTCACTGTGTTGTAACAGTTTCAATATGATGCTTTAAATAGTCATGGGGGTCAAAACCTTATAGAACTGCTCAAATGCTTAAAAACATTTAGATTTTGCTTTAGAAACTGCTTTAACTTTGACAGTTTATATATGTATATTTATTATTTTATGTTTAATATGTAGCCTATTGATGGAAAACGGCAAATATCAAACAAAACAAACTGTGAAAAGGCGGTTGAAAAAATGCAAATGCCATATCAAAAAAATTATAATAATAAGCTCATGAAGCGACCTCCTGAGGTTGACAATCAAGATTTTTTTTAAAGCTTAAGCATGCACCACTAAATTAGCTGTCACGTATAAGCCGCCAACTAGTGATAATGTAGTAGCGGCTAGCTGATAGTTTGAAGTCATATAGATTCCCATGAAAATCCCATAAATTGGGAAGGGCGTGTAGTTTGTGTCGCGCCAGTAGTTGTGCTGTTGTTGTGTTGTGAGCTGAATGGTGAATGAAGCCAGTACAGTCAGTCCACGCGCACTGTGTGATGCCCTTTTGTGGGAAAGTACTACTAGAGCACACAGACACACTCACATCAGTATAGAGAGAAACTGCGTGTAAATGAGCCACTATGCAGACGGGATAATAACGAGAACATGATTTGAGGGTGTTAGGAAAGTCGTTTTGCTTTTCATGTAATAGAGCGCGTGCATTTACTAGATTCAGTCGCTATTGTTGTGAAGAGAGATAGACGCGCGGACGCGCTGAGGAGTTTTACTCCTCTGCTTTTCTTTTTTGTTGTCTTCAGTTATATTTGCTGTTATACGCATGACTCCTCCTGAACTGTTGTTTCTGGACACATGGAACTGGTCTACGATGTGAAAACTGATTTTCTTGGATACGCTGTGGATTGGATTTGGACGCGTGTCTGGATCGTGTGATTCATATAGCCTACTCGTCATTTACTTATTCCAAAAATGTTTCTCAACTCTGAAGACAGATTAACAGTTTGAAGAGCAGTGGGAGTGTGAACTTTAAATCGGGAGCCTATATGAACGATGCCCATAGACAGACTCGCAGACATGGAGGAGAAACTTCGTATTTTGGAGGATCTCAATATGATATACATTCGTCAGATTGCCCTGAGTCTTAAGGTAAAGGTATTCTCATAATCTGACTTCTTTTGAATTAAATCTGAAGTTGTTCTGAATTACGTTATTAGTCTTTTTAGTTAAACAATCAAATGATAATAATAATAAAAAAAATCCAATACAAAATTATCAAATTTAGTTTGGCCTAATGTTAAGTTTTAAAAGCCTGCAGGTGATCTAATTAGCCTATATACATTTTGTAATGAGGTGTGAAGGATCTCTTATGTTGTCTTGCTCTGCCAGTTTTCCAGTTTGGTTTGGTTGTTTCTAAAGTCTGTGTGACTTGGTGTTAGTGCTTGTCCATTATACAGCTGCTCTTACAATGATGTTGATGTACAATGTCTTTGATTGTTTTTGTCAGTTTGGTGTGTTTCGTCTTGGCAGTAAATGCTTAATACAGAGAGGCAGTAGCACTATTTCTCCGGTGGTCCTGATCCGCAGCTGCAGCCACATAAGACAAAGTCTCATTCGATGAATGTGTGTCAATGGACATTTGTGATTTCTTTAGTATTCTGTGCCTTAGCACCAGTAAAAAACAAACAAACAAACAATAAAAAAAAAAATATATATATATTATATATACTATTTATTGTAAGCTCTTTTGCAAATTGCCTCCACAGGGATTTCACTAGCATTATTTTTGGAAACAATTGCTCACTTGGTGATATTATTGGTGTGAATATACTGGTTCCTTATTTTCAAGTCAAGCTACCAGAGGTGTGGAAACAAACCCTCTTTCTTTTTTCAAGACATTAGAGTCTTATGGCAGATACCCTTCATCCTGATTTACTAAGTAGTCGGATCATGGTGTCAGTTTTTCAATTTAATACTCTTAGAAAGCAGGTGACATGATAAACTATATGATAAATATCAAAGTACGTATCAAATGCCATACTTTTTTTTTTTTTAAACCTACTGTGGTTATGAAATAAAGTAGGCGTCTTTATGTCCTGCAGCTGTTGTGTGTTAGAAACGCTCAGTATCTCACTGAATGACATGCTGGACACTGCCCCCCCCCCCTCGAGCTCTATGGGGTTTGGTGTGGTGTGGGTGACCAAACTGTGCTCTTCTCCTAACCCATGCTGAGTTCACACCTCGTTCCTCCAGTGTGCCTGTTCTCCTCACCAAGTAGCCCGATTATGTGCTCAGTATTCCTGCAATGTGATTTGAAATTTGTAGCCTGTGATAACTAAAGGACATGGAGGCGCCTTCTTTGAGCTGAGGGACATCTTCATAAATTCCTGAAGCATTTAAATAATTCATGGTCATGCATCTCAAAGTTGTCAGTCTTGAGTTCTCAGAAGTCAATTAGCTTCAAGCCTCTGTCAATTTGAAAGAGTCTTGATGTTTAAATTGAATCATCCATGTGATCTTCATGGGAAAAATTAACTCTTTGTATGATCTAGCAAGATCTTGTTCAATGCAAACTTTGTAGAATTTGTTTCCTGTGGACAGGTTGAATTCCTCCTAAATTAGGGTTGGAGAATTTGTCATGATGAAAGCGATCACTTAATATATTTTAGCATATAAAATGTTTAATTTATAATTGTGTGGTTGGTTACGGTGGCATCACAAGTTGTGTATCTTACAATTGAACCAGTTAGCGATGGGTTGGGGGCAGCAGTAGATGTTCACAGCACAAAATATTGAAAAAGAAAAACTACAGTAAGAGCTTGTGGGCTCTTTTGTTGTTTTAAAGATTAATTTAAGGAGGAAAATCTTTCTGGGCTGTCTGACAACATAAAATGGTAAATGATTTTGCTTAGCCAGAGTTTGCACAAGGGGGTGATATATTCTCCAGTGCCGCAGAGACAGGAACCTGTGGTTTTCTGAATGATTGGGGACTACTGTTAGCACTAGCAGTTGCAGTCAGTCTTTTCAAGTTTTAACAAGTCCATTTCAAAATTGAGGCAGCCACATTCTTGGCACTACATGAACATTCCTCTCCGTGTCCTTCCTTTACGATGTCTCTGTCTCTCCTGAAAACCAGAAGAACACTTTCCCGGTGTCGTCACAACCTTTTGTTGCCGCAAAGCTGTGATTCATAGCCTGCTTGTAGTGATGGGTGATGGGAACAGGAAATAGCTTAGCTTAATGAGCATGATTGGCTGGTATGATGTCATCTCTGCTTGACCCTCAATGCCAGACTGCACAGACAATAGCATGCTGTAGATATGGAAGTGCCTTTGTGAGGAGTGATTGCTCCCTCAGGTAGTGCTTAATGTTGTGGTTTGCTTTTGCTCTCCAGTCCCTGCCTGAGGGTTGATGGGTTATTTGGTCATTTTCTCTATATTTAGCTTGCTGATGGTACACTACATATTTTTTTTCTATGTTAAAAATACATCATCCACCTTAATATGGAGAGACGGATATAAATAAGCCATTTGTAGGTTGATTTCCGTGAAAAGTGTAAAGTGTGCCTCTGTAGCACTATGAAAAATGTTTCTGTTTGTTTA